>VUQH01091209.1:0-19724 GCA_015106775.1 Etroplus canarensis
ACCCCAACATAGAGGAAGCCAGGTGGGGGGGGATACAAGGATACCCACACCAGCCCATTTCCTCTCACCTGGGACAACTCCAGAGAAGGCTAAGGTCCAGCCCCTCTCCAGGAATGTGGTTCCGGACCCCGAGCAGTGCGTTGAGGTGAGCCCAACTATTTCTAGTTGGTATCTCTCAACCTCATGCACCAGCTCAAGCTCCTTCCCCACCAGAGAGGTGACGTTCCACTTCCCAAGAGCCAGTTTAGCCAGCCGAGGATTGGATCGCCAAGGTCTCCACCTTGGACTGCCACCCAATCCACATTGCACCGGACCCCCATGGTCCCTCCGGCAGGTGGTGAGCCCACTGGAGGGACAGTAATAATAGTATATTTTATAATTATTTTATGATGTCTAGGCAGCACGGTGGTCCAGTGGTTAACACTGTCGCCTCACAGCAAGAGGGTCCGGGTTCAAATCCAACAGTCAGCTAGCTTAGGCCCTCTGTTTGCATGTTCTCCCCGTGTTCACATGGGCTCTCTCTGGTTGCTCCGGCTTCCTCCCATAGTCCAAAGACATGCAAAGTGGCCTGGATTAATTGGCGATTCTAAATTGACCCTAGGTATGAATGTGCGCGTGAATGGTTGTTTGTCTCTCTGTGTTGGTTCTGTAACATGCTGGCAACCTCTCCATAGTGTACCCCGCCTTTTATGACAGCTGGGATAGGCTCCAGCGACCCTGAATCAGATAAGCAGATGAATGAATTTATGATATCTTCCAGCATTACATTGTTATTAAACAGTTGTATGGACTTCACAGTATATAGGCCTCATCATTCTAAACTTGGCTTGAACAGGATGGTTGCCACTACATTGAAGCCACAGACTGCGGGGGACAAATGTTTTTTGCACAGATCATTGGAAAGGCAAGCTTATTTGCTAGTGTCTGTGTTGAAAGATGCCACTTTAATTGATTGATGATTTGGTGGACTGTTCTTGTTTGCTTAACAAACTAAAATTATGTGCATGTTTCACCTCATATCTGCTTGATCTTTAACATACTTTGGAAAATTCTGGCAATCATGATTTAGTCTTTTTTAATTGACTAAAGGGTACACCCTAAAAGAGATGCAAAAATAGAAATTGTAACTATTTTAAGACACCACAATAAACCATCCAGCTAATTAGAATGTTTTTGTCATGGTGTGCCATGGTGTACGGGGTGTGGACCACTATGCAGGACTCGAGGAGACAGGAGGGTAAACTCAAAAAGAGCTTTATTAGCCAACTCACAAAAATACAAAGTTCAAATGGTACTCCAGGAGGAACAGGAAACTTCCAGGCAGGAAACCATACAACAAACCCAGGAGGAAGCCGGGGAGAGAACAAGAGGGCAACAAGGAAACGACCAGGGAACAGCTAGTATGACACGACAGAGACCAAACGGAAAGACAGGACTAAAATAGACGAAGACAGACCAATGAACAGGCGACAGGTGGAAAGGGGACACAGCTGGAAACAATCAAGGCAGTAAGGGAGACAGGAACCAGAAGGATTACCAAAATAAGAAGGGACATGACACAGACAGAGACGAAGACCACTAGGGAGACATCAGGAAGGGAGCAAGGAAAAAGAAAGGGGTGACAAGCTCCAAAAAACAGACTAAAAAGGGGGAAACCATGGCAGCTTTTTAAAATAACAGTAAACTGTAATTAAGTATTGTTTTGTATTAATGTATTAATTGCAAGGCAATCCATTCTGATTGGGGGCTTGAACCCCACCAAAGTGGGGTGGCAGTATCTCAGTCCATTGGTGGACTTGCTTGGGAACCAGGGGGCTGCTGGAGGTCGTGGTTCAAGACTCACCTGTGGAGGCTGGAGGCCAGAGAAGTTAAAGGCCAGTTTTCAAGATGTAACCTCAGTCTCAATAAAAACAAAATCTCACCATCAGAGCTTCATGTGGTCTGAAGAAAAAACATCAAAAACCAGGAGAGATGATATAGCTGACTGACAAGGTTTTGTTATCCTACCACCTTTAAACCAGAACCTCTTGCCACGCTATCAATTCTGCGTGTGCTTCCTTGCACACAGCTCATGATGTCCTCTACCTTGGCCAAAAGCATCAAAAAATGCAGAAGCCTATAGACCTAGTAGCAAACATAAAGCCTGCAGAAGATCGTCATACAGGTTGGTTACTAGATGATTTCTATGCTGTAGCAGTGCCTGCTGATGGTAGAATACAATTATCAGCTGCTTCATTGTCTGTGTTACCCAGTCTTTACCAGGGCAGCATTCCTCTCACATATGACAGAGGGCAGACTGGACACTGCAGTGACTCACCATCACCTCTTAAGATATGTTGGTATAACAATTAGGATAGAGCCAAGGTTACCTTGTTAGTGAGTTAACTTCAGCAGATATCACTGCAAAACAATATACAGATATCTTTCACATGAAGTTAAATGTGTTTCACATTATGCTGATAACTGTGTCAAACTTTAGAACATTTTAAACTAAAATCTTGCTTATTGTTGCTTTAAACCTATTTGTACTCCAGACAACTTTAAAAATGGGTCATTTGCTAGTGCCAAAACTTAATTAAGTATCCCATACTGTCCCATCTGTACCCAGCCTCATTAATTATTACTTTTCCCTAGCCTCAGTTATCCCTCTTCAATTAACTATTCATAAGCCCTGTAAAGATTAACACTATGTTTTGGGTTAATCTCTTCGTAAACGAAGAGAGTGTTGTAAGAGATAATGCAAAATACCTCTTATCTGCACACATTATAAATGCTTTTTATTGACCTCCAAGATTTAAGGATTGGTAAGGTCTGATGTTTTATTGAGTGAAAATAGAATTTTTTAAAAACATTTTTAACTGTAAAGCTTGAACGAGGCACAGATCCACAAGAGACTATCTCAACTTTTTTTCTTGTATTTTTTTATTATTTCTTTCCTCATAACACCTAAGGAATAGGGTATTTGTGTAAAAGAAAACCAAAGTAGGACTTGCAAAGCTTATCAAATGATGATAAATGTTAACATGAAAAATAAAAAAGAATGCAACAAACATGAACTCAACAGTCACTGATAAAACAAGAAAGTATAAAAGAAGATACAGCTAAGAATACTAGAAAAGAGAAAAGGAATGGAGAAAGGTTCTCTGTTACCAGCAAAAAGCAAACAGTAACAGTAACATGAATGGTAGAAAAGCAAACTTCCTTTAGTTTTTAATTTCAGCTTAGATTTTTTTGCATTCCTAGAAGTACTTTGCATTTTCTTGGGCAAGGCACTAATTGTGGAGCTGTGTTGGGGCTCAGTTGCTAGTTGCACCAGTCCTTTCTCCCATACTCACACATACTCAGTAAAGCTTCCCAGCTAAAATGTGCCTTATTTGTTTTACCCATGTAAGTTAAACAAAAGTGTAGGCATGTTCTGATGCTCCTTTCCACATTACCTTTCAGTCAATGTTGGGAGTATGACACAGTCTTCCTCTCATCTTCATGCATGTACCTGTGCACATTGCAAACAAAAACATGACCCAGTCATAAAAGTGACCATGTCCAAAATTCCCACAAGGCAGCTTTAAAGCCTCTTTTGTATGCTAACAGGTGTTGCTTTGTAAAATTCAGGACACCTATTGTTAATTCAAGAAGGACAGAGTGGCTTTGAACACATCAATGGATGAATACAGGTATTGTCAGTTTGGCTTTTATTTGAGATAGAGCAGTTAACTCAGTATACAGTATATTGCAACATAAGCTTAGCTTCAAATTCAGGCTATGGTAATGTGTGAACTACTCCTGAGATGTATCAAAATTTAAGAGCTAATAATATTTGTTCTATGCTTTGAGCTGCTTTATGTTAGGAAGAGAAAATAGTTAAGCAGGTCAAGCAGTTTCTTCATCTGTCAGTGTGTCTTGATGTGACCCATACCATGAGATAAGGTCTGCCCAGATAGTAATAACATGTTCATAACGAAACAAACAGTTTTGCAGTCTGTGCACACCAGCACAAAGATACACCTGCCACCTTTGCTATTCAGTGGACATGCTGAACCCTGGAGTTACAGTTCATCAACTTCCTGCATAAGCATACATGTAAGGTTTGCATTGGTTCTATGCACCCCTTTGCCCTTATCACCTGCCTTACAACCCCATAGTACATGTACTCCAGCAGACTGGGAGGAACATTACTGATTTTCTCTTTTGTGGCTGTAAAGAAGAGAGAGATGGAGACCACCTATCAGTTTTTCCCTTGGGATTTACTTGTCCTTCTTGTCTCCACTGAATGGTGAGCTTGTCACAGAGGAACTAATTAATATGGAAGCTTGTATAAGCATACAGTTCTTCCACCATTCAGCCTGTATTCCATTTGCATTTCAGAGCAGTTTGAAGGCAGTATTCAGCAGATAAACCCTTGTTTCTCTTTAGCACACCCACATTAGTTCACCTACAGGATTGAAAGCTCCTTTCAAATTCATTTTTAGGCCCATAACTTACACATTTTCTAGCCTTCTTTTATTTCATGCTGCGTTTAAATGTTTATCCAGCTAAGAAAAGAAAAAGTCATCACTTAATCCTCATGCAAACATCATACTCTTGCCAGTATGCTAAAATTTCAAGTATCTATCGAAGGCCTTGGACTATCAACGTTTAGTAGATCTGACCAACTGTGGGATTATATTCACTTGCAGTGCAAGTTATGAATACAAGTGTTAAAGAGCTAAAGTTATAAATTAACATAATGTTCCTCAGTGTAAGATTATAAAGACTCTGAATATTCCATCATCTACAATTCACAATATTATCAAAAGATTCAGAGAATCTGGAGACATCTCTGTGCGCAAAGGACATAGCCAAAAATTAATATGCTGGTGATCTTCAGGCCCTCAGACAGCACTGCGTTGAAAACAGGCGTCATTCTGTCATGGAAATCACTGCATGGGCTCAGGAACACTTCTAGAAATCACTGTCTGTGAACACAGTTCACTGTACCATCCACAAATGCAGGTTAAAGCTCTATCATGCAAAGAAGAAACCTTATGTGAGCATGAACAAAAACACCGCTGTCTTTTCTGGGCCAAAGCTCATTTACAATGGACTCAGGCAAAGTGGAAAACTATTCTCTGGCTAGATGAATCAAAATTTTAAATTCTTTTTGGAAACTATGGATGCCTCATCCTTCAGACTAAAGAGGAGATGGCCGATATAACTTATTACCAGTGCTCAGTTTAAAAACCTGCATCTCTGATGGTATGGGGGTGCATACTGGCAACTTCCATATCTGGAAAGGCACCATCAATGCTGAAAGGTACATACTGATTTTAGAGCAACATATGCTCCCCTCCAGACGACATCTTTTTCAGGAAGGTCCTACATATTTCAGCAAGACAATGCTAAACCACATACTGCAGCTATTACAACAGCATGGCTTTGTAGTAGAAGAGTGCGGGTGCTGGACTGGCCTGCTTGCAGTCCAGACCTTTCCCCAAGTGAAAACATTTGGTGCATCATGAGCAGAAAAAAATATGACAAAGAAGACCCAGGACTGCCAAGCAACTGGAACCCCTTATCAGACAAAATGGGTCAACATTCCTCTTCCAAAGATCCAGCAGCTGGTCTCCTCAGTTCTCAGACATTTATGGGGTGTTGTTAAAAGTAGAGGGGATGCTACACAGTGGTGAACATGGCCCTGCCCCAACTTTTCTGAGACATGTTGCTGCCATCAAATTCAAGATGAACAAGTATTTTTCATGAAATTGTAAAATATCTCACTTTCAACATTTGATATGTTTTTATGCTCTTTTGTAAATAAAATATTGGTTTATGAGATTTGAAATTTATTGAATTGTGTTTTTATTTATATTTTACAGAGCACCCCAATCTTTTTGGAATTGGGTTGTAAAAAATTAAAACTAGACTTTTGAAGACAAAAAACTACACACTGGTGACAAAGTGACAGCATGAATCCTTGAACTTTACAGTGAGAGGATCCAGTGGCTTTGGCATGTTGTGAGGAGCATTTAGCTGGCATGATTTTGTCAAGTGTTGTGTGTCGGAGAGAGGAGAGGACAGGAACAAAGGACAGGAACACAGCATGGGCTGGAACTAAAGCTTAAACTGAAGATACAACAGAGTGGGGATGACAACTAAAGTAATGAACAGAACTGCAAATACCAAACCCAGGATCACAACAGAGACAGCACAAATAACATAAATACAGGGACTCAAAGATTAACATTAACCAATACAGAGAGACCAGGAAACACAATGAGGGTGGAAATAATGGCAAGGAGCTGAATATCCAAATTACAAAACTAAGATGGCAACAGAAATCAGAATCCAAAATGCAAAACACAAAGAGTCTAAATAAAACTAGAACAGAAACTCACAACCCTAAATATACAAAACTAGACTACAACAAACACAGACAGGACCATGACAGATTTAGGTCCACTTGACCTTTAAGAGTGATAAGTAACTGTAAATCAAGAAAGTTCGGGGGAGTGACCTCTTCTGTGTTGACACTGGCCCATCAGTTGGATATGAGGGTTCAAGGAATTGTGTGGTGAATATGAAAATGGATTGGCAGTACTTTTCTGCTCTAACTGAGCACTCAAAGCGCTTTTTACTACAAGCCCTATTCACCCATTCGCACACACACACACACACACACACACACATTCATATAATGCTTTATTCTAAGTCTCAAGCACATTTTATCTGTTACACACACATTCACACTCCAACGGATGCATCAGGAGCAACTTGGAGGTCAGCGCTTTGCCCATGGAGACTTTCGCATGTAGGCTGGAGGAGCTGGGGATCAAGCCACCAACTTTCCACTTGGAGGATGACCCACTTCACCTCCTGAGCCACAGTCACCAAGAGAATATCAACATAACAAATTCTTAAACTATGTGAAAAATATTCATTCGCCATTGACCTACTGTTCCAAGTACTGAGGGGGCTGAAAATAGTACCATTCATGTTCTATAAGTGTGATTGTATTAGTAATTTGTTGCTTTTTTCACATTTCAAAAATTTTATCTTGATAAACATCTAACATTTACACTTATTTTGTGTGTTGCCAACTTTAAAACAACTTTCATCTAATTGTGGCAAAATTTTAAAAATATATTACTACAGTTCCTTTATCAATTTCATTCATCAATAATCAACTAACAAGGTATTAAGACAGGCATATTAAGTATAACGATCTTCTAAATTCTTAAAGCGAAGACAAATGACAGCGACACCGTGAGGCCACATGGGATGGGAAGGCTGTCGGAGGAGGAGTATGGGTGCGCACAGCTTGCGTTGGTTGCGCGGGCACTGAAGCGGCGGTGTAACCGATCCCAGCTGCTGCTGTGTGTGGGGGGGAGAGCTATTCCCGTCCCTTGTGTGCGTTGGTCACGTGTCCTTGGGGGGGGATCACCGTGGGAGAGAGAAGCAGCGCACCGGTGCGCACATTGGAGAGAAACATCGTTAAACGTCGTTAATGATCCAGCTGCAGATCAGCCGGATTAGTTGTGTTGCGGGGCGTTGTCACACACACACACACACACTCTACAGTGTCTTGTTTTAACGCCGATCCGTCAGGCAGTGTCACTCTTTGCGTGATCCCATACTCACTGACTTGTCAAAACTTCTGCGCTTCCGAGCTGCGATCTTTACAGCGAGCATCACACTGCTGCCGTCTCCTGCTGCACGTCGACGCGCAGAGCTGTCACTGCGAACCGAGGTAGGCTGTGCGTCTTTAATACGGTGTTTTGTGGCGAGAGCACGGAGGACACACGCTGGCTGGGAGTTAGTTCCTGTAAGGAAAACGCTGTGCAGTGTTACGGGTTGCGGGGTTGCAACAGTGCGTACTGACCCATATGAAATGATAAGTGTGTGAACATCTTGGTTTAGAAACCTGCCGCATGAAAACATTAAATGTGTGACTGATCTTCTGATTTCCAAAAACCAGCGAGAAAAGCAGATGTGCACTCGCAGATCTCTAGTAGGGTGGGTAAATATTATGTCAGGGACATATGGGACATATGCTTAATTCAGTGGCCAGCAAATTATTGTTCAGAAGTTTGTAAGAATGCTATGATTACTACAGCCCTCTGTTTGATGATGTTCCAGCTGATTATGTTAAATGAGAGACTGCTATTGAAGTGAATCATTTTAAAGATTGGTGAAAATATTTGACTCTTCCTGCATCCATCAGTGTGATTACTATGTACTATTACACATGATCAGCCACAACAATAACACCACTACAGCTGAAGTGCACAACACTGATCATCTGACCATGAATGAAATGTTCTGCTGAGAAACCCTGGCTTCTGGCATTTATGTAGATGTTATTTTGACATGTGCTGTTCCAGCCACCTAAACACCGATGAAAACCAAGCACACCTTGTAGCATCGGCACACCCAGATGGCAACAGTCTCCCCAGTGGAACAATGCAACCCACTGCAAAAACTGTACAGGAGTGGCTCTAGGAAAGAGCCCAAGGCTTTGACCTGGCCTCTCAACTTCCCAGATCCCAATACAGTAAAGCACAGAATGTGCAATGTAAGCTTGATTCTCTGAGACCCCAACCTGCAACCAGCAGGACACAAATGATTTGTTTCTAATGTCTCAGTGGAAGACATGTCCATGTCCCAACAGGTCAGAGAATTTTTAGTGGCACAAAAAGGGCCTACACTACACTGGCCATGTGGCTTTATGGTTGTGGCTGAGCAGTGTTACAGCCTAGGGACTAACCTGACTAACTCCCAGCCACACCTTTTGATGTCAAATAAAGCAGAGTGGCTGCTTTAGGGAAGCATTAACTTTTTATTTCATGTAAATGATACACCATAATATAAAATGTAATTTAAGCAGTACAGTAGAAGACACAGACTAGTGTAGTCACCTCAAACTTGGTCATGAATACAATATGAAGCCCACAGAGTCCCTGTAGGGACATTAAATAATTTTAGCTCATACGGCTTGTCAGCATGATTATTGTGGAGTCAGTGCTCCAGGTGACAATAGAGGGACTCTGGGTTTGCCTTTAGAAAAGTGTAAAATGTCAGCTCCTTATCAATAATTCAGGACACCAAAACAATGGGGATCCAGTGTTAGGAAGCGTGTGCCCATGTGTCATCGTTTTTGACATTACTGCAAATAATTTATCAAAATCTACTTTGAGTAACTGGAAATGTAAATAATTTCATTGTAATCCCAATATACAACCAAAATCAAACGCTTATGATGAGCTGAAGAGTGTTATATCCCATCATGCTGATTAGTAGTGAAATATATTTAATGTTATTATGCTTTCAAAAACTGGTGGTTCACCATCTTATAAAGATTCATTCTTTTCCACTCTCTTACTGCCCATCTTGTTATTGCATGATCACTGTGGTTATTGAGACAGTGCATGGGTCCAAGGTACATTTACATTCTGGCTTTTTTGTTTTTATTTGATTTTAAAAACATGCATAGCACAGAAACTACATGAAGAATATGCAAAATAATTTGGAAACTTTTCAAAAATCTTGGTTTTCACTGATCCACCACGTTAATGAGACAGGTCTCGGTGCATGGGGCCTGACAGTCTCTGAGACTGCACTGCTAGTTGGGTGAATACAACTGACACCCTCATTCATCATGCATCTACAGAATACTGTCTGCTTTCTCTGTCTATGCCTGAACCTCTTTCTTCCTGCGCCTAACTCTCGCTCTGCAGTTGCACCCTCAGATGATAATTATTAAGATATTATACTGATGACAAGAGCAGTGCCTTCTTCTATGGGAGAGACAGAGAGTCAGCTTCTACGTGCTGGGATGATTATAACTGTGACAGAGGGTTGGCATTCTTTGTTGAAGCTGCAGCTGCAATGATTTCCAAGAATAGACGTAAACACCAACTGTACAGTAGTGTAGGTCTACCTGCTTGCAGCCCATTTTATGTCTCTGCTAGCAGATTGTGGACCTGCCAGAAAACCAGAAGCTGACCTGCCAAATATTCTTTTAAAGAATCAAGGATGTATTGGCAGCTCCCTTGTGTTCTCCCCAAGGGGTCGCCACAGCAGCTTACACTGGTTTTATGCCAGATGCCCTTCCCAAGACAGACCCTCCATGGTGTGCGGGGCTTGTGTCCCCACCTGGAATTGAACTAGAGACCAAAAGAATTTGAGGAGTGTTGTTTGTTTTTACTGTATTTCACTCCACACATTTCTAACCAAAACAATATTTTTAAAAAATCTGACTACATTTGCAGTTAATCCCCCTATTTGCATGACATAGCTGCATCATACAAACCTCATTTCAAAAAGAGTTGGGATATTTTCCAAAAGTGCACTTAAAACAAAAATCTGTGATTAATTCATGTGAAACTTTATTAAAATGACAAAAGTAAAAAGAATGAATTTTCAATAGTTATACTGACCAGCATAATTGTATTGTGTAAATACACACACACAGAATGTGATGGCTGTAACACACTCAACAAAGTTAGGATAGAGGTATGTTTACCATTATGTTACACCATCTTTCCATTTAATAGCAGTTTTTTTTCTTTAAAAAAAAAAAGGAGAAATGTGAACTCATCTGACCGCAGCACACAGTTCCACAGTCAGGCAGTCCCAGAGACCTTGGTGGTGTTCCTGCATAGAGTTGATGTATAACTTCTTCCTTGCATAGTACAAGTTCAAGTTGCATTTCTGGATACAGTGATGGAACATGTTAAGTGGCAATGGTTTTCCAAAGTACTCCCAAGAGCAGGTGGTTATATATGTAACAGCAGAATGACAGTAAAAGTTTCTTAGGCGGTGTTGTCTGATCAAGAGCATTCAGCAGTGCCTTTTTCACAACTTCGGCTGGCCTCTCGTATTCTCCCCAAGGGGTCACCGCAGTGGATTAATCCACATTGGTAATTTGGCAGAGATTTTGAGATGATTGTGAATACTCTAAATCTTTTCACAATATTATGCACTGTAGATATTGAAAGACCTGGACTCTCTACAATCCTGTATTGTTAAACATTCCTTTTGGACTGACGAACAATTCTGTCATGAATTTTAGCATATAGAGGTGAGCCACAACCATTCCTGGCTTGCAAAGTCTAAGCCTTTGATGGATGCTACTTTTACACCCAATCATATGATCTCAGCCGCTCCCTATTAGCCTGCTTGTAGTTTGAGTAGCTTAGAGTGTTCCAAACAAATGTTACTTGAATGTTCTGTGCACTTTTCAGTCTTATTTTTTATTCTGTGCCAGCTTTTGTTGAGTGTGTTGCAGCCATCAAATACTATTTTATTTTTCAAATTAAAAAAAGACAATGGCGTCAGTAAAACTACTGAAATCTGTTAATATAGATTCACATGAATCAGCATATCACAGATTTTTGCTTTTATTGCATTTTGGAAAATATCCCAACTTTTCTGGAAATGAGGGTCGTAATTAGTGAAGCCTTGGCTGAAATATTTAGTAAACGCTAATGAAACAGCTGATATGTGAATGCCAGTCGTTGTGTCTGGCTGCTACAACAGCTGCGATCTTTAAATGTTACTGGTCACATTCATTGTTTGCTTAGGGAGGTTCTCTGTACATGTAAATCAACTTATCCCCACAGAGCAGTCAGGCAGAAAGGACATCCAGCATGGGGATGCTTTTACTGAGGGCTGTCTGTCAACTGACTGATGCCAGTTTGAGTGTGAATAATCCATTTCTTTGAGTTCAGTTGGCTATGCCTTCACATGGGGTCTCTTAAAACAGCAGGGGAACTGGTACGTTTGGTTGAAGTTGATTGAAGATTGTAACTCCAGCTTTCTGAGGGAAAAAATGTTGTGAAACCTGTCATTTTTGTGACTCAGTGACTCTAACTGCAATTTGCATATTTTGCAGTAGCCAGTATGTTCTACCTCTATAGAAAAATGTACAAAATGTGATGATTAGATGAATGTTGAAGATTTTTGAGGTATTTCATATAATAAAATATGTAGAAAAACAAAGATAACCTGGTGTGCAAATAATGATTATTTTCAGTTTATTTTAAACTTCAAACAAATTATTCAGCTGATTATTATCAGAGTTTACTGCTGTCAGGATCTCAAAGTAGATTCATTACATTTCACATATTGTCTGTGGAAGTGATCTCCATTTCCTTTTCCTGTGGGAAAAAATATTGTTATTTTTGTATTCTGGCTTTTTTCTGTAGTGTAGTGGTTTACACATTCGCATTACAAGTGAAAGGTCCCTGGTTCTATTCCAGGTAGGAACACAAGTCCCTCTCACCATGGAGGGTTGTGTCAGAAAAGGCATCCGGCATAAAACCTCCACCAATTTGCCAATGTGGATTAATCTGTCATTGCGACCCCCTGGGGAAAATACAAAAGGGGCAGCTGAAGGTACAATTACATTGCGACTTTTTTGTTATTATTTGATTTAACGTGGTGTGTTTTTAAAAAACACACATAGCACATTGACATTTTACAATTACTTTGAGAAACTGCATGAAGAATATGCAAAATAATTTGGACATTTTTCAAAAATCTCGGTTTTCATTGATCCACCACTTCAGTGCAGAAGGATATAAAAACTCGGTTTTCTTCTTCTCCCTGTAGTTTCGTCTCTGTTGCTTAGAGTATTTTACTTTTCAAAAATCCAAATTTATAATGGTACTCAAAGCGTATTTTCATCTTTTCAGGACTACCTAACCTCGTCACATTCTAACTCCATTCCATACATCATATTACGTGGGCAAGACACCAGAAAAATACAATTTCCTTGTGATTCCACTTCTTATCTCCTAATATTATTTTGCTTTCAGGTCTGTTAGAAATACAATTAGATTTGTATTGCAGAGTCATGGGCTGTTCCTTAATCTTTTGTTTGATCTGTTTTTGTATGGTGATTTCTTCCTACTTTTCTTTAGCCTTCAGCAGTAAATACAGACCAAAATAAAAACCCTCAAAGCCAAATTTATTTCTTGACTTGACCAAACAAAAGCCAATTTCTACAGCCTTCTTACAAGTGCTGCTATTGAGTAAAAGCCAGCTGTGTTTGCATATTTGCATGCCAAGTACATTCATGCCTACTAGCATCTGTGATCCCCAGTGCAAGTTTGGATGTTTGTCTGCAGACACTTTTCTTATCCAAAAGATGTAAATTGTGACAGTGTGACAGAATAACCTCGGGTATGCAGGAAGCAACTGATATTGCACTGAACAGCACCACAGGTATCTCTGCCAACGCAACAGCAACAGAATATTACAGCCTCCAGTCAGCATCACAGTTTGCCTTGCTACTCATCAGGGGTTTAATATTCAATTATGAGGGTCCTCAAGTTCAAGCTGCGTTGGATGGCTTGTGGAAAAGCCTCACTGATTGATGAGTGGGCATCTTAGCTAAATAAGCTCTCAGTTTGCCCACGAAGGAGGAAGAAATAAGACAGATGGCTTGTGGGGGTGTTTTGAACTGACGTGGCAGGAGGCTTTTTTGTAGTTTTGCATTATTAGTGAATATGTGCAGTAACAGGAGTCTCATCATGAGTGGCCAATAAGATCAAGCCTTAAGTGAAATCGTAAAATGCCTCTCTTAAAACTGCAGATTTAGGTTGCCTAAATCTCTGAACCAAGAGGCGTTCAATGGCATAGAAATAATACAGAAAAGTTTGCATTTATATATCTGTATTCAAAAACAGAGTTGCAGAGGAGTTTTTTTTTTAATGCCTCTAGAAGGGTACTGTGACAGTGTCATCACATTGCCTCTTTGGTTTATAGCTGTGACAGTCTGTCAAACTGTCATATCCAGCTGAGTCCGAAAAAGTGTGGGTCGAGTAGTGATGTGCTGACAAACAAGCAGAGAGTTAAGAGGTGGAGAGAGAGAGACATGCAGTTCAGCATTTGCTTAGGTACACAGAGGGGTGAGTAGCTTCTCCTCTGTCATCTCATGGCAGATAAGATTCTTCAGCAGTCAGGTATTTGGACCTTGCCAGTGGGCTGTTTTGTTGGCTGAAAGCTAGACCAAGCTGTCAGTCAGATTAGCGCTATGAGCCACTGGTGGGAGTGCAGTCCTATCCTCAGGGGCACAGCCGTTTCAAAGATCTGCAAATCCCCAACACTGAGCAGGCACGCACGCGCGCACGCACACACGCACACACACACACACACACACACACACACACACAGGCATGCACAGCCCCCACTGAAGAATGAAGGGACAAGATCAAGCCAGGTCATGGGAGGCTCTTTCCAAATAAATTCTTCTTTCGGGAGACTGCTGCCTTCCCCATGCCCTTCATGCACATGTGCATGCATTTATCCTCAAACACACACACAGATCCTCCCTCCTCCACCAAATGGGGACAGCAAAAGTTCTGACACATGGTTGCCTGTTCAGTGTGTATGGGTTTATTCACTATATTTATTATGTACTGTTGCCAGTATGTTATTTCCTCTATTAAAAAATGCAGAAAGTGTAATGTGAAAATCTAAAGATTTTGTAATATTCCATACCTAAAGATTATTAAAGGCTTCTCTGAACTAAAAATTTATGATATAGACAAAACTAGAACATGAAACTTTGAAGTATTTGCCCCTCTTTTGCTTTCACAATGGTTACAGAGTGTTCATGCTTGGACTAAGTTTGTGCAAGATCTGTTAACCCATGTTATCCCACGCTTGCGAGGTCAGGAATGTTTGCCTTGTTCAATTTCTTCAAGTTCATCCTAAAAGTCAAGTAGGAAGAAAAGTCCAAAGCAGTTACCCTGCCTTGTTCTATAGTATTCAACTAGTAATTGTAAAATTTTGAGGTGTGTTCATAGTCCTGCTTCAGTGTCAATCATTCGGCACAAAGATGCACAAGATAAAGCATTCTGGAGAATGTACTACTACTTTTCCTTGTTCAGAGAGCAAGAGATACTGTACATATCACAGATGTAGTGCTGACTGAGCACACTGGGATAGCACTTTTTTCCAGGTGAGGAAACAGAATATTTACATTGAGCATAACTGTATTGAATTTCCATCATCACTAGACCTTATTTCATGCAAGAGAGCCAAAAAGAGAAACTGAATGGTCAGAGGTTTCCTACTGACATTTAAACCTCATTAAGGACATCAAATCATGCACTGAGCTGCTTAACATGCAAGAACACATTTTACTTTAAAAGCTGTTGATAGCTGATGGCTACCTTTAAATAGCACAGCAAATTCAGTTTGTATTTCTGTTGTTCATATGTTAACTAATAAAGATGAAAAAGTCAGTTTCTTGATCCCATCTATAATAGTTTTGATTTTTCCTGTTCTGTTAAGTTACTTCAGTGCTTTCTACACTTTATATAATCTCAACCCTTTGACTCTCTTTGAAAACTGCTAACTGATTAAGGTGTTATGTCTATCACATAAGAGAATAAGAGACAGAGAGAGCAAGGACATTCAAGAGAGAAAGAGGGCATCCTTTACAGTGAACTCATGGAAGATTGGCATGAGGACACCTGCTGAGAGAACAGCAAGGTGTGATGGACATATAATGACTGAAGGTGGTCAGACAGATAGATATGGAGTTGAGGCAAGAAGACAGATGACTTTATAATATATTTATACAATCAGTCTAACATTTGATTATGTGGTCAGTTGAAGTTGTAAACTAACCATGTGGGTACTTGACCTTAGAGCTAAGCCACAGCTCAACCACGTTCATGCTTGAGCGAGTGTCATCTGCTTGAGCGAGTGTCATCAGCAATCGCACCACACATCTGCACACAGTCATCTTATTACTTTCAGAAATACAAAACCTGGGTTCATCTGTAAATGCAAAGTAGCGCCCATCTTCCAGTCTTGTATGCCTTATCTCAAGTGTTTGGACTTGTTTACCCCCCAGGAGATAGCTTGGAGATTGCTAGTCCTCTGAGACCACTGCAATGCAGTTCTATTTTGACAGTCCTTTCTGCGAGGAAGTTATGTTTCTACCTCTCAGTGAACAAAGCTCCATGAACTGATCTTCTAGTGTTGTGGTAACTTATGGTCTGGCTGATTGTTTTCTGGATACCCGTGAGCCACTCACTGCAAAGTATGCCCTTTTGTAAACCTTTAGTTATATTGAAAGTCCCTCTTTGTTTATGAGAAAGAAATGCTCTGTTGGAACCAGCATATTAATAACAGATGAGGTGATTTTTTCTTGAACAGGACTCTGATGTGCAGATAAAGTTTACCTGAGCTTTCTTAAATGTCATACTTTTCTTATGTACCTTTGGTCCTTTGTGTTCTCCCCAAAGGGTCACCACAGTGGATTAATCCGCATCATAATTTGGCAGAGGTTTTTATGCCGGATTTATAAATCTTCAAATTCTCTTTCAGTTTGACATGAAACGTGAAAAATTATTAGTTCAGTAAATATCTCTCTATAAATTCTGGATATTTTTATACCTCTGCTGCAGAGGCATTAGGTTTTCATGTTGTGAGTCTGTCTGGGCATCCGTATGTTACAATTTTTGTTACCTCTAGAGGAGGTGACTCGTTTGCTGGAGGTTTTCCAAACTTTGTGTGGTTAATGCCTACGATGGGTACAACAGCTGATAACATTACAAGTGTGGAATCAAAGGTCAAGGTCACACAAGATTAGATTTAAGGCAGATGCATACTGGCCAAGCTCTAGGTATGTTGAAAGAAATGGACTGGTACGTATATACAATGCCTTGTTGCACTTTTCTACGCTAACTGAGCACTCAAAAAGCTTTTCTTACTACAAGGCACACAGATTCATACAGCGCTTTATTCTATGCCTTTAAGAAAATTTAACTATCATGCACACATTCACACTCTAATGGATGCACCAGGAGCAATTTGGGGTTCAGTGTCTTACCCAAAGACACTTCGGAATGTACGCTGGAGAAGCCAAGGATTGAACTGCCAACCTTCCTGTTGGAAGACCACCTACTCTACCTTCTGAGCCACAGAAAAAAAGATAGATGGAATGAATGAACAAACTAAATAACTAACTAACTAACTGCCTACCTTCCTGAAAAAAATCCTGGTTGAAGTTACACTTCTTAATAGGAAAGATGCTAAATTTCGGGTCCACACTGTAACCAGTTTTCTTAAAAGGAATACTTTGAGGGAAGAAAGTGGGGGTGTTTTTAGATGTTTTTCTGTTTTAGGAGTGCCCATTTTAAAATTCTATTAGATAAAAACTTTTTTAGGGTACCTATCTCTGACAGCAAATTTGGAGGCCTGTGGAAGCCACAATTTTGCAGATAGGGGTCTCATATTTTACTTATTGCTTCTCATATACAAGGCACATATTATTTAAAACATTACAAATCATGTGAATGGCTTCACAGCTATTAAAGCTTGAGCATGGATAATAGCACATTTTCATCCACCTTTATTGTAATACTCCCCAGGTATGACTCCATGTACCAAATCCAAATGAAATAGGATTTTTTTTTAGAAAGAGCAAGTTTCTATTAATATTACATTCAAAACGTGTGCGGGCGTTCTCTTTCATTTTCCCAGTATGAATTTTTGAAGTACTCAAATTTGTGTATGGTGGCCAAAGATTGTAATATATTCTCATATTTGTAAAGTTTACTGGTTTTAAGATAAATGTACTGTCAGCTGCTCCCTTGGATTCTTCCCAAGGGGCCGTCATGGCAGATTAATCCACATTGGTAATTTGGCAGAAGTTTTGCAGCGGATGCCCTTCCTTACACAACCCTCCATAGAGAGAGGGACTTGTGTCCCCAGCTGGAATCAAACCAAGAAGGTTTTGCTTGTAAGACCAATGTGTAAACAGCTACAGTACGGGGATAGCGGCTTTAGTTTACTTGGTATGATAACATTTGAGAGATTGTTTCTATCACATGATTAGTCACAGAGTTACTGAGGCTACAAAAATGCATTTTATCATTTTCATTAAACTATTTCCAGGATATAATTTTAATCATCAATTATCTTATCAGGAATGCTCAATCATTCAGCTAATATGCTTTTCTTTAGAGAAACTATGATTACTACACCCATACAGTACCAAAACAAGTGAACCCATGAGTTCTGTTACTCGGACAGTTTGTGTCATCATTGTTAATAAAGCAAGTTCTAAACATATGTTCAGTAGCAGAGTGTCATTAAAAGTCAATTGAATTCTTTCATTAAGTCTCAACATTTTTAGATCATTCATCTCCTGGTATCAAGAACTTCTGTCTTTGCAATTATGTGTTGTAACAGCACCCAGCACACATCCTCTAGTCTTGACCAGAAAAAAAAGACTTCTTGCTGTGCCATTGGGCCATGGGGGTGCATAAATTAAAGCATCTTCTCTGCTTTCAAATGAATCTTTGACTGACATTAATTTGGATTTAGGGAGCATCACACTGACGTTGGATGAAAATATATGTTTTTCTTTTTTTCATGTTCAAGCTTTAATATTGGATAAAACATTCACCCAATTTATACTATTTTAAAAAATTATGTCGATTGTACACAAGACGCTGTAGACGAAATATCAGTCCCCTGTCTGCAAAATTTTGGTTTCAAATCTGCTGTCAGCAATAGGACATCTAAATTTTTCAGGGATTTCAAGCAGTCATCATTCTAACTTCTAACTTGAACTACACTCCTAAGAGTCCATATTCACAGAGTCATAGTATTAGATAGTTACCCTAAAAAAATTGACAGACATAGCTCAAGTAGTTTTCAAAATGGTCCCTCAAAAATGATGATACAGTAACATCTTAAAACATCTCTACCATCATCTCTTGAAATATCTTTTGAAAACTAATGACAGTAGAGACATAGATTTTTTCAGTTCATATTAAGAAGTATATTATTCCACTGGAATTTGTTCAGGCAAATCTGACATGCTCAGATGGAAGGCTTTTGATGAACTGTTGTGGAATGACCCATATAAAACTTCAATACATGCTTGTATGTAAAATTTAATCAGGGTATGATTCTATTATCTTGATTATTATTGTCTGTGCACTCACTGAACCAAATACATGGAACACAATGTTATCATCCAACCCTCCTTTGAGTGGTTTTATTAGGGGAAGATTGCACGACCAAGGTGACATCTCCTGCATTTAGAGCAGGATCTGTGAAGCTATGCATGTCTAAGTGATTAAGTGTATGGGCAGAAATGTTGACTGATGTGATTCTCAGCAGTGACCTTCTTGAAATAATCCTAAAGTATCCAAATTGTTTTTAACCAAATGGGGAAAACAGCTGGTAGGCATTCTTAACACAGTCATTTAGCTGTATATTAAGAAACGGAAAGCTTTTGGTCTCAGTGTCTTATTTGACTTAATTCCAAAATGGCAGTTTCTCCCTTCCTGAGAAACACAAGAGCTTTGTAAGCAAGTGTCTTTTTTCAGCTTTAGATTTAAACCTTTTCAAAAAAATGATTATGTGCAAGACATTTTTTTTCTTTCTATATCCGATGTGGAACGAGCCTCTAATTTAGCTATGTTATATAATACTTAATCCAGTTTTTACACCTTTTTCATCTTCAGTGAAGGTGAATTCGTGAAAACCTCTCCTACAAGTGTGATCATATGGTGGATCTGATGATACATGAAAAGCTGTTCATTTTCATTTTTCCTTGATCAGAGAAGTCCACTCCATCCATTCATGAATGATGAATGAGGAATTGTGCGTGTGTGTGTGTGTGTGTGTGTGTGTGTGTGTGGGGGGGGGGGGGGGGGGGGGGGGGGGGGGGGGGGGGGGGGGGGAGTGTGGGTGGGGGGGGGGGGGCC
>VUQH01091213.1:0-10454 GCA_015106775.1 Etroplus canarensis
AAGATTTATGGATGTAGTGAAAGAGGACATGTAGAGGGTTAGTGGGAGGGAACGGGATGCAAGGGATAGGGTAAATGAAGGAAGATGATCCACTGTAGCAACCTCTAATGGGAAGAAGAAGAAGAAGAAGAAGAAGAAGAAGAAGAAGAAGAAGAAGAAGAAGAAGAAGAAGAAGAAGAAGAAGAAGAAGAAGAAGAAGAAGAAGAAGAAGAAGAAGAAGAAGAAGAAGAAGAAGTTTCAGAGATTTGGCTGTCACTAATTATTCTACGTTTCAGAAAACATGACAAATGTAAAAAGCTCTGATTGTTTTCAGAAGTATGAAGAGCTTAAGAACAGCTGCTTAACATGCTATAAACACTTTGTAGAGGGGTTGGTAAGGTTGGTCTGTTGGTCAGTTTATCACTGTGCTCCACAATGAAATATCTCTACTACTTTTAGAGAGATTGACAGAAATTACTCAGGATGAATATTTTTCCTCTAATGCCATCATCAGGTCTATAGTTTAAATGATCCAAAAAGCTGCAGAGTGTTTCCTCCTAGCAATAGACTACTTAATGGCAACACTGACAAATTTGTTCCTTTACCAATTTAAATTTCTGGGGCTTCAGTTTACTAAGTTACAGTTCTTCTTTTCTTGTTACAATATACAACAGAAGTGTGAAAAAACTGTGCAATATTATTTGAAGTGTCTCTCTTGAAGATTTCATCATTTCATGATGTAATGACTGAGCTCTCTGAAAAAAGCATTTCAATATTTATATATTTAAGCATGACAAATTAGGCATATCTCCTCCTACTACAGGCTACACATTAAATGCATTTAAATGGCAAAACACAAATTTTATTATGAAGTTGCCACAGAAACTAGCCTTCAACAAAAATGCTTCTACCAAAGGGTCCTTTTCACCATTTTGTGACAGTGGACACTCACTGGCCACTTCATGAGGTATACTTGTTCAACTCCTTGTTAACACTAATATCTAATCAGCCAGTCAGATGACAACTCAATGCATTTAGTCAAGTAGATGAAGTCAAGATGACCTGCTGAAGTTCAAACTGAGCATCAGAACGGAATCAGAATGTCTCTCTCTTTATGACCACAGTGTACCTATCTTCTGATGGCTGTGCCCAGCAGGATAACACATAGTGTCGCAAAGCTCAAACTGGTTTCTTGAACATCACAACTGTAGTGAAGTGGGCTCCACAGTCACCAGATCTCAGTTCAACAGAGTGCCTTTTAGATGTGCATCTGACAAATCTGCAGCAAATGCCTGATGCCATCCAATTTCAATATGGACCAAAATCCCTGAGGAATGTTTCCAGCACCTTGTTGAATCTATGCCCATGAAGCATTAAGGCAGTTCTAAAGGCAAACAGGAGTCCAACCTGGTAATAGCAAGGTGTATTTAATGAGGTGGTCTGTGAGTACAATTTATAATGTTGCAGGAAGTAAAGGAACAAGAAGTGACCACAGTGAGTTGTTGGATGAAGAGCTGCAGGCAACAAGCTGCACACCTCCAGTTTGCCAGTGTAGCACTTTAACTTAACTGTTTCCAGACTAATGCAGTGCACACCTCAAATTCAGATCACCATTACTCACAGAATGATTTAAAAAAAAAGCCAATTATCACCTGAAACAACACCAGTTTGCTGTGATGTCCCCAGGCTTCTGTAAGAGGACTATCAAACCACATTTGCTGTTACTATAGATGCCACCAAATCAACTAGGATTGACATCCTTCAGATTTATCACCCTATAGTTAGAGTTGGATATCATAGTTGGGTATTTTTACTCCTTGCAGCAGAAGTCTGTACATCTATTATTACTGAGATTTAAATCTCTTGTTTTTCATTACTTTTTATATCCACCTTTATTTTTTAAAACAAATGCGATTCTCTTTGGCATGGAGGTGCGATACTTTAGCACAGACTTCTAAAATTCTTCAGAGAAAAGTTTTTTCCTGTTGTTTTTACAGGAGGGTTTGGGTTTTTCTAATAGGAACAGTGGAAAAACACAAACTATTTTTATCAAACTCAAGTCAGGCAACATACTTACCCAGGTCAGGGTTCTCGCCTTCATTTTGTTCCATGCCTTAGATCACTGCTCTGCTTGACTGGTCTTCTTCTGTAAAGCTATTTTTTGTAATCTTAACAGCCAGCATTTTTTTTTAATATCCACTAGAGTTCATGGGACCATCCTTGAATATCATCTCCCTAAAGCACTTAAACAGCTCCTTATCATCAAATTCCTACCTCTGCTCGTCACTGTGGGTTCACAACTGACATGCTGAACTGAATATGAGCCCAACGAATTGACCTTCAACTCATTTAAACAAAGAACGGGCTCCCAATATCATTTTAGATTCCTTGGTTAAGTTTTATCTTGCAGTTTTGTACCAAAATGTAAGTTAGGACATTTTTTAGATGCTGTCCATAAAGGGTCTATGCTATGCAGTCATCATGTGCAGGGCTGTCCAGAGACCTCTAAAAGGGGCAGGTGGTCAAAGCAAAAAAAATAAAAAAATCTACACAGAGGAGCACATTATTATTATTATGATCTATTAATAATTAATAATAATAAATGTTCCGTGAAGGGCCACAGGAAGGCCTGCTCCACAAGAAGAAAAAAAAACTGACAAAAGGGCACTTTGGGGGTGAAGGGGTTAAAGAGGAAAATGCTTTTCAACTGAGTGTGAGGTTGCTGGGATGAGGATTAGCATGAAACCATGGTTCTCAGCTGGAAAAGGGTGACGTGCCTACTCCAGGTTGGAACTAGTTTCATTCAGGAGGAGCTCAGAGTAGAGCCACTACTCCCTCACAAGTCTGAAGCACTTGTGCTTTTTCAGTTTCAGAGCTAGACTGTAATACCTGCACAGTCCGCGGAGTGGCTTGTGAATGATGGCCAATGTCCGTCAAAATAACTGGCACCATGGTTTGTTCTATATCTCTTTACTAATGCTGCAACCATGTTTCCATTGATAACTGGTCAACAATCTTCCTGCATCCTTCTCCATCTTTGTGAAATCTCAGATTTATCCATTTCTGTGGCAAATTTTTCTTTGTAAAAATGATGCAGACATGCAGAAAGATACACCCCACAGATCTAAAAAAATGTTCTGGTGTTCACATATCTTTTTATATCAAAGTACCTGGATGATTTGTTTAGATGATTAAAAGAAATTTACTAAGTTGTGTGATCAACTCTGCACTTTTGAGTTTCTAAGTTGGGGTTGATATTTTTTAATAAATTCTTTGTTTTTTTAATGTTGTTCACAAGGGGAAATATTGTACTCAACAACTTGAGTACAGAAATAATGCAATTACTGAAAGTCATATTACATACTCTATAAAAGATTATGCGAAACCTTCCAGTCTTCATTCACTGCATTTACATAAACTAAAACGGGTAGTGTTTATTTATACAGTATTAATTCAAAGTGATGAGTCACAGTTTGAAAGAGCAGCCAACCTGAATGAGCTTTATCATTTTGTCATTTGTTGAGCTGTGTTTTTTTTTTTAAAGATATCCAAATGCTGGGAAAATATTTTAACCCTAACCCTTTCTGTGATTCTTACATCTTGTAGGAAGGACATATTTCTCCTGGATGGTGGCGTACAGCTGGAGCGTCAGCTGAGGTGTGGAGCCCAGAAAAGCCTGGATAACTGCGGTGCGTTTGAAGGCGTTCCTGTGCGTTGCCAGGGTGCGCTCCGTCCTGCCAATTTCCCACTCCATGGGCGTCCCTTGTCCCTTCTTCAGGCTGAACTTTCTGGAGATGGTGACATATGACTCTTCCTTTTTACCTGCCTTGAAATAGACCACCAGAGCCTCAAAACACCTGAGGAAACAAGAGAAGAGTGCACGAGAGTGAAGTAATATTTTCACACCAACAGAGGGCAGTGCAATGTTAGGTTCAAGTTAAAGGACACCACATTAGTATGTTGTAATACCTTTGCTGCAAATTCAGCATTTAGCCATGAGAGTGTGAATGTTGAAGCTACAGAGCAAAAAGGTGAGCAGAAAGAAACCAAATAATTAGGGGTCATATATCAGAAAATTATTGTTCTGCTTTCTTTTAGTTTAAGAACTTAAAAGTCTGACATTAAGGCATTTTTCATTGGCACAACATCGATCTTTTAAATGTCACTGAATAACGAAAAAAATGCTTCTTTGTAAATCACAGCTAAACAAATGCAGTACTGAGGCTCCTGCAGAGGGCACTCAGGGAAAGGAAAACTCTCCTCCCCGAGGCCTGAATAGATTACCAGAAAGTCTCAGGGTGTGGCTCCCTTAATGTTTGCAAGGTAAATGCCGTCTGTGTTTGGTCACAGAAGAGAATTGACACTATTCATAAAGAGGGGGAACAGGTTTTACACTGTGTTTGCAGGTCTGTGTTCCACAAACTTTATTAGGTGATACAGCCAAACTACCTAAACTGGAAGTGCAAGTTTCCCCCTGTTGTACCAACACTGTAACAATATTCCACTGAATAACCTGGAACTGAGAGGACTGCACATCTGTATTCAAAATACAGCCCTATGAGGATTCCCATTGCACCACTAAATCTCTCATGACTCTGCTGGAATGTGTTTTCACACGCTGTTGCTTCAGCTGCTTTTTTGTAGGAAAACTGTAGTCATTTTTTTGTGGTGCAGTGGAGCACGGTGCCAAACATCCACGCCAGTGCATGAACTGTGTTAGACCCAAAGTCATGAGGCAAGTGTAGTTATTCAGCCTCATGTTATCTTCACACAGGCACAGACATACTTTATTCTTTATACTGATAGTCATAAGAAGATGACAGTCACTTAGCTTTACTGTACAAGGTCTTCCACAGCGCAACAGAGAAGGCACAAGAACTTGATTTACTGATATCCTTTCCTGGAAATCTGGCAGCACAATGAGCAGTATGATGGTACTGAACCTGAGCCAGTATGCACTTAAGAGTCTGTAAAACTGCTCAGAGGCAGACTGAATTTCACTTAGAGCAGAAGAAACAGCATGCTGCATGAATACAGTTACAAAGAGAATAGGTATGCCGACTTCAACAGCAGCAACTTATGGATTTATAAAAGGAAACATTGGCTACTGCTCTGTTTTTGCAGTCTAAACATGCAATCTGTTCCCTCGGTGTGTGAACGCAGCATCACCGCGTGATGATTTCCACACAAAAGAAGAGGAACTGCCTTTCAAAAGACATCAAGAGGGGCAAAAAATACTGACATTCCTGACTATATAGGGCAACAGAACATTCAGGAAATTCTTTCAACAACTCTTTAGCAACATCACCCTGTTTTGGTCACTTGGGATTACACCATCAGGCTCAGCGGCACAGTCTCATCAGACTATAAAGTTTGCAACACACAACATGAAGCTCTGCATGTTCAGACTGGTCCAAGCTGAAAGAGTAACTATGCTGTCTGTTTCCCTGCTTTGGTATCATACACTTAAGGAGACAAGTCAAGACAAGGTCCATCCAGCTACAGATAACCTGACCTGTTTTTCTTTTTTTGTTTAACATTGACTGTCACAGTATCTTCACATAGACTCCAGCACCAATAAAACAAGGCTTTTAAAAATACTTTTTCTATACGTATAGCAGTTACGGTTATCTGCAAACATCATGAGTTGAAATTCCTCTTTTGATAGCAGACAGGGTACGCCTGACAGTGTGGCCACAAGATCAGCAATTACACCATCCCTAAGTCACACAGGAAGCCTCCCATCTGAGCCAAGAAGGGCCAGAGGTGATTTGTCCACAGCAGCACAGCCCATAATGATAAGGAGCAGAACAGAGCAGGATGAGGTATACTGTACAAGCAATCCTCGTGTCTGTTTCCTGGTCTCACTGCTATATTACAAGCAGGCATCACAGAGCTTCCAGATGATAAATGGAAAGCATTCACGTTAGAAATTCAACCAGAAAAACACAGCTTCATGGCCATTAAAGTTTTAAATCACTGGCATGAACAAAGCATTCTCAGGTGGAGGTTAGACGTGATCTGGATCTAAAACAAAAGTGCCCAGCTGTTTTTTGTTAAGGGCCATTATCTTCAGTAGGACCATCCTTAATATTTTCTTCTTTTTTTGGTTCCTCCAAGGTCCTTTAGAAAAGCAATTTTAACCAGGTTAACAGGAAAAACAGGACCCATATTAATCAAACTGCTTAATTTGATATTATGCACTTCACAGAAGTCAATTTCACTCATTTCTGACTACACATTTTTATTCTTTTGACTCTGCTAGAGAAGTTTTGCATGATTCCTTATCTATCTTGTACTAGGCCAAGGTGCAGCTCCTCAGTTCATTCATTGACTGAAAAATTCTGTTTTAGCTCCTCTTCCTTTAAGCCATTTTAATTCTGATTGGCTGCTCCGGGTTGGTGGAGCTTCCGTGCTCATGACCATGCTGTGTGCCTGATATGACCATATTAAAGATATCAATTTTTACTGGGCATCATACAGATCCAAGAGTAGGAAAAAGAAGTGAACATGAGAGTTTAGAGCAGCTTGAAGTCTGAGCTTTAGGCTCATAGGGATTACTTATAAATACATTGCCCTCAGTCTTTGAAATTTTAGTGATATTTATCATGAACAGAGTACAACCCTAATTCCAAAAAAGCTGGGATGCTGTGTAAAATACCAATAAAACAAAATGGAATTATTTGCAAATTTCATAAACCAATATTTTATTCACAAAACAACATAAAGAAAGATACCAAATGTTGAAATAGGGACATTTTACTATTTCATGAAAAATACTAGCTCATCTTGAATTTGATGGTTGCAACACTTCTCAAATTAGTTGGGACAGGGCCTGTGTTCTTTTGTGAATAAAATACTGGTTCATGAGATTTGCACTGTTTTTATGTAGGCAGCGTCCCAACCTTAGCAACCCCTAGAACTGGGGAAGTGTGAGGAAAAGTATAATGACTCCTCTTAAAGAATAAAAAGATCAGATCATCTGCAAAATCAAAGCAAATTCAAGAGGCTTTTAGAGTTGGTGAGCTGTGGTGCAGAAACAGGACTTTCTCAGATATGTTTCACACATCAAGTATTGATGGTTAGCTGAATAAAAACAAATAGATAATTCAAAACGGGTAGCTGTTTGTAATTACTTTGAAGCATTGATTTTTCGTTTTTGAACATAGAGTGAAGTTGGAATTCGTTTCAGTGTTCGATAACTTGTAATGTATCTCATATGGCTGCAATTATCGCTGGGGCTGTTATTTATAAATAGATTATCTTTCTGATATACGTCATCAAATAGATACAGTTTTCGCTTCTTTTTGATTCCATTTCCAATTAGGTTATTGTTAATTTTACATGTCAAATGTTACTATGCTATGAAAATTAAGGATGCTTTACATGTGCCATATGCTGTGGAATTCTCATATCTGGATGACTATTCCTGTTTTGAGAATACATGCGATTAATCATAAGATCACTTGTGAGCTGCTCTTAAATGCAACTCCTACATGTCAGTTTTAGTGGGAGGAAGCAGCTAGAGAAGCTATTGCTCTTTAGAGTAATAAATGTAATACTTTGATACATTCAGAATCTAATCTCTTCTGATCCTCTCAAATACATACAGTTGCGAAAAAGAAAGTACACCCTCTTTCAGTTCTGAGGTTTTACGTATCAGGGCGTAATAAAAAAAAAACAACTGGTCCTTACAGAGTTCTAAAATTATATGACTTCAGATGAACTACAACATGTCATTAATGAGCAAAAGCTCAGCCAAAATGCAGAAGAAATGCATGAAAAACTAAGTACCCTCTTATTGATTCAACAGGAATTAGTATGTGAACTATCAGCCAGGTGCTGCTAATCAAATGCACTTAATTAACTGAGCATTCAGGTGTGTGTTAACACAATGACAACAAGGAAAGAGATCAGCATTAACCTTAGAGAAGAAATTGTTGCCTATTAATCTGGAAAGGGTTATAAGGCCATTTCCAAACAATCTGAAGTCTATCACTCTACAATGACAATGATTATTTACACATGGAAAAATATTTAAGGCATTTGCGTCTTCCCAGAAGTGGATGCCACGGCAAATTTATCTGAAGAATCAAACCATGCAATGCTTAGAGAAATTGTAAACAAAAAAAAACAGCAAGAGCTACAACTCAGACTCTACAGACCCCAGCTACCATGTTAAATGTTGACGTTCATGACGGCAAAATTAGGAAAAGACCGAACAAGTATGGCTGATTTGGAAGGGTTGCCAGGAGGAAGTCATGGCAAGAACATGGCAGCACCGCTTAGGTTTGCAAAGTTACATCTGAACAAACCACAAGACTTTTGGAACAATGTCCTTCGGACAGATGGACCAAACTGGAGATGTTTGGCCATAATGCACAGTGTGAAAAACCAAACACAGTGTATCAGAACAAACACTTCATACCAACTGTCAAGTGCAGTGGTGGAGGGGTAATGACTTGGACTTGTTTTGCACCTACAGGACCTGGGCACCTTGCAGTCATTGAGTCGATCATGAATTCCTCTGTACAGCAAAGTGTTCTAGAGTCAAATGTGAGGCCATCTATCAAACAGCTAAAGCTTGGCTGAAATTGGGTCATGAAACAGGACAATGATCCCAAGTACACAGCAAATCTACAACAGAACACCTGAAAACAAAAAGAATCAAGGTGTTGCAATGACCCAAAGTCCAGATCTCAACCTGACTGAAATGCTGTTTTGCACCAGAGGTTATACTTGAATAATTTTAGAACCTAGTAGGGACCACATGATTTTTTATTATGTCCTGATAACATAAAACTGAAAGAAGGCCTACTTTCTTTTTTACATGACTAAGTCATGGATTAGACCAGTAGTTCTTAAACTGTGGGATGTGCCCTACTGGTGGGGCATGGATCCACTGCAGGTGGAGCACGGACAACCAGGTAAAAATTATCGAGTGACGCTAAGGTAAATAGACATGAATTTTTTTTGGAAAAAGAAAAAAATACAGGTTTGTAGATACTTTTATGCTGATGATATGCACTTTTATTTAGGTAAACTTCAAGATGGACACTTTTTTTACTGTTAGTGACTGATAAAATTGTGGGGTATGAGGTGTGGGTTTTTGTGTGGTGTGGGATGTGAATATTTTGTGGCTTCTGAAGAGAGGCATAAATAGTTTGTCATTAATAAATCCACCACCACTGCTGTGACTCTACACATTTCTCACAGCTAAAGCTTGATATAAATCAAGAATTTTTTCTACGCTATTGGCTACATCACATTGGATAGCTAAATGTAAACAACACTAAGAAAAGATTCCTCTACAAACACACCACCTCTTACATGTCTTCTTACATTCATTGTGCTATCTAGTGTCAGTATTCAAAGGTAAACAGGCAGTACTTCCAACAAACTTCAGCGAAAAAAACTGACAAATCTCAGTTACACCAATTTATGCTGGCCATGTCAGCAAACAGGTTCTAACATTTTGGCCTTGCAGCCTTCATCAGAGCATGATCATTGTACAGTAAAATGGTATCTGCCAGTGTTTTACCATTTTATAACTGGAATAATACTGATGTGCATGCAACATTTTTCTGTCGCAGAGGTTTAGGGTTGAGCCAATTTTAACTTTCTGTTCAATCTCCCGCAACTTATCATAGTCTATAAGATCCAGCTAACTCAAGATGGTCAATAACTTGTTTATTTAGACTGTTTTGTCAGCTTCTAAAAAAAAAACCCCCAAAACCAATTAAAGCTCCAGTTTAGGTATCACAAATATTCAAACATAGCACATGTGTAAGACATGTGGTTTTAGATTATTCAGGAAGGAAGTAGAATTTTGTAACCATGATAGAAACTAAAGCTGTCAGATAAATAAAGGAAAATAAAAAGAACAACATTTGATATACATATAAAATGGATGCAATGTTACACAAATAGAAGCTAAAAGTTCAATAAAAGGGAAATACTCAGTACAGTACTTAAGGCAATGTACTTCAAAACATGTTACTAAAGGTAAGTACTGCTTTCTGTTGCCAATATCCCCACTGCAGAGATGCAGGTGATCTATCTGGCTTTTTCCAAGTCGCTTTGTCTCTTATATATGTTAATAATTACAGACTTGATTGTTTCTCAGAAACCATGGCCTCATTCCAGCTGCAGCTCTATTGGGCAGCCCAACATGCAAGTAGACACTTTTTGTATGTTTATAAGCCACAATGTTATGAAATGTGAAGCACATTTGGCTCAAATTTCATTAATCAAAAGTTGTAAAGCAGGGATGACATGTTTTGATGCACTTTAATATGCATTAACTAAGTTTAGATAAGTACTTTTCACTCAGCACTGAACATAACATAATTTCCTGTCGTAAATGGATTTGCAAAGTAGCAATTGTTTTCTCTCTCTCTCTCTCTCTCTCTCTCTCTCTCTCTCTCTCTCTCTCTCTCTCTCTCTCTCTCTCTCTCTCTCTCTCCCTTTCCTCT
>VUQH01091214.1:0-12647 GCA_015106775.1 Etroplus canarensis
CCTGCTCTCACCTCCACCCTCCTACCTTTCCTTCTCTGTCTCTGCCTCCTAACCCACTTTCCCCCTCTCCCCCTCCTTGGTCTTCGGCCAACAGTAGCATAGTTTCCACCGGCACCCTGTTGGCTAACGGCACCGGAGGCGGTCGTTGTTAACCCGGGCTGCGACCGATCCGGTATGGAAGTCGTGTTATGAATCCGCATATTTGATTTGGCAAAGTTTTTATGCCGGATGCCCTTCCTGACGCAACCCTCACCATTTACCCGGGCTTGGGACTGGCACTAGGACTACACTGGGTTGTGGGCCCCTGTGGCTGGTTTGAAGTACATATATTTGGTAGAAGTCACAATTTTCTGAGTCAGTGTGACAAAGAAAGTTCAACTTAGGATAGGTCACTGATGATCTAAGTTGACGTTTTGCCGCTGTGATTAACTGATAAAATAAAATGTGGAAATACTTAAAAATAAAGATATACTCCACCAGAGCTAAGTCTGTCCAAACTTCTGCCTGCTACTGTAACTAACAGCTTTTCTAAGGTTAATATATTTAGTGGTGACAGTTTCATGTGAACCGTCAGCATAGTGATTTAAATAAGTTTTCAATTTATGAAAAATATCTCATCACCTTAATGTTAGAAAATTAATATATACAGTTTAACACAAAGTACACCCACTGTAATATCATCTAAATGATAAATGAAACAAAACTGCATCACCTCTCAATAACTGCCTCATTTCCAAGCTGCCATGCAGAGTATTTTCTCTACGAACAATCAAAAATAAAATACTTTATGAAGTCTATATTGAAAATATAGTCTGGCTGGCACAATGACTGGGATTTCAGCTAGAAGAGAAATATCTGATATCTATCTCTTTTAAAGAGAAAGTTGTCAAAACAGAAAAGAGCAGCTAAGAAAAAAACTGTCAAAATTTGTACCAGATATTTAAACAAATGTTATATTTTTTAAGGTGATACAATTTTAACTCTGAGATTTTTAAGAGATTACAAAGAAGTGTGTGCACTGGTATCAGATACTGTGTTCATGTGTTGTGAAGGTCTTAAGTTGATTTTGTTTACACACAGCTACACTGAACTGCAATCCCAGCGACCGCAGCCTGGCCTTGAAACCAATGTGATAACAAAAACAGGACAAAGTTATTTATATATTCAAAGCTGAATTAAAAAATATACCTGTTTTATGAGCTGGTTCTCTGCCATCTGTGGACTGCTTTCTCTCCTGATCCTATTTAGGAAGGAATTGTAAAACGCTGATTAGCCACAATATGAATTTTACAAATTTCAGACAGAAATAAGAAAAAGCAAAAACCTATGAAAAAAGAGCACATGGCACATTATAACCCCTTGACCATGAGTAAAACAAAAATGTACACAAGTGATGTAAGTTGTGAGTTTTGTGCGTGAGAAACTGTACTAAAGAGTACAGAGTGCACTGAGTTGATCACACACCCCTGTGAACCCCTCTTGTGCTGGGAAAGTTAAAGAGAGACAACAAACCATTGCATAGTGGTAACACTGGCTATGATTAATATCAGTAGATGAATTAGCTGAGGAAAGAAAATATGTTATATGGGAACAACCTGAATTAATTAGATGCATTACTAAATATGCATAAATACTTTTATTTTAAGAACTTCGAGATATTGCTCACCTTTCTTACTGGTCTGACTCCCCCTGATGTGAGGGCTTGGGAGGGCCCTGGACGAGGTTTAGGAGGCAGCTTCTGATCCGTTATCTCAGTCTTTGGTTGAACTTCTGGTTTGACTGCACTCACTGGCTCAGGCTCCACCTTCTTACTTTCCTCCTCACAGCACTTCAAGCACACATACATCTGGTCCTCCTTCTCCATTTCACGCACTTTCGTCAGGTCAAGACCAACACAATCACCATGGAACCAGTCATCACAGCGGCCGCAACCAACCATAAACCTAAACAAAATATGATTGTTAAAACTGTGTTTTCAACTGAGCATTCTTAAAGAAACAGAAAACAACGCCAATATTGAAATCCCTTTGTTTTCAAGTCAAATATCAGCTCAATGATTAGACTTTTACACTGTAGAGTGCTTGTAAAATTTAGGCTCAAGAGCAAAACTTACATGTTATTGTGGTGCTTTTTGCACAGACCACAACAGTTGTTTCCATCCCATACAGTATCACTATTATCAAGTTGCTCCTCCACAGCTTCCTTCTTCGCTACAGGAGCATTGTCTGGAATAAACAGCTGTGGCTCTTCCACAGAGATGCTTCTCGAATTTTTACTTTTTTGTCTCTGAAGAATCTTTTCTGGCTTTTTCAGTTTGGACTTTTCCTGCCCTCCATCTTCAGGTGTTTTTACAGAATTTCCCAGATGACTGTAGGAAGGAGTCATCTCACTTTTGGAGCTGTTGTGAGAAAAACTACGTTTGGGTGGTCCCTGCTGATCACCAGGACGGTTACCAGATGATGGGATTTTCTTCCCCACAGAGCTAGAATTTGTTAATTTTGGCTTCACTTTAGTGTCTCCTGCACCCTGTATCTTTTGTACTTTAGCAGCATTCTCACTTTGAATGTTTTCTGCAGGTCTTTTCAAAGATGGAACATCTTGTTTTTCCTTCCCAGATTTAGTTTTGTGCAACTCTCCTCTTGGGGTGATTTTAGATGGTATATTTTGGGTCACTTTATGCTCCTTAATGGTGTTGCTTGCTTTGCATGAAACCAAGTCTTTATTTTTGATCGATGCTGGTCCTTGTTTAGACTTGGGCAGTGGTTTAGACAAAATCTGTTGCTTTTCCTTACTTTCTGCCTCATTACTAACAGTAGCGGTGTCATTCTCATTGCTCTGTGGCTGTTTAACACTGTCACTTCCTTTATTGGCTGGCTTTTCCTTTCCTGGAACACCCTGATTATCAAGTTTTGTCTCCTCTGCGCTTGCTAAAGTCCCATTTGCAGTCTGCACATCATTTGGATTTACATATGGGCCCAGCCCAAGAGTGGCATCATCAACTGAGGTTTTCTGATTTACATCCACCTCTGCCACATTCTCTGCTGGGGGATTCTGTGCACTGACTGCATCTTCTGGCAAAATGGTCAACCCAATGTCCCCACCATAAGAAAAACCTTCATCAAAGCATGTAGACTGGTTTGCATCAACACTCTGTGTGTACGAGGGTCCTGGTAGCAACTCAATCTTGAAACCTCCAATTGTGACTGTCAGTCGCCTCAATACAACTGTCGGATTCAGCCATAGTCCACCATTTAGATCATTAATGTTAATACGCCCTCCAAGACTTAATTCCCGTTTCAGTTGTGCACCGGTGACTCCCTTCTCAATAAGAAATGACCTGCGTAGCCTGCTGGCTGGTTTCCTTCCTGACCGTCCTCGAGTCATGGTGTTGGACTGTGAGGTAAGCTGTTCTTCACCACTATGCTCTATTTAAACAAACGAAAGCAAAGATTAAAAAAAATCGTAACACTTTATCTTTTTGACTTAGAAATATCAGAACATGGAAAGAGGAACGTAAATAAGCACCCACTTACCACTCTCTAAACTCCGTTTCTTCTGCCTCACACTCAGTTGTTTAACTTGTGCGGTCTCTGCAACTGTCAGTTCACCAGTGAGGCCCGTAGATGCTGAACCACTATCAAGACCTGCAAAAACCAAAAGAGATAAATGCAGTTTCCGAAGTAATATATGATTTTTTTTAAAAAAAACCTAAAACAGTTGTCCAAATTAAATGGATTTCTGACAGTGGCACATATAAAATGATGCATTATAACTGTACATTTTTTCTTAAAATAAAGATTTTTTCCCCTTTTTAATAATTGCTGAAACAACACTACTTTAATATGCCTTTATATTCTCTAATACTGACAGCTACAGTACCACTTAAAAGTCTGGACATATTCAGCCCTGGTGGAGTATTTTATAGTAACAGTAAATAATGACATGAACAAAACAACAACAACTGAGTTCTTCAGTGATATACGGAAAGTTTGAGCTTCCTTTGCAATACTGACCGAGAACACTGTGACGTCTAGCAAATATGTGTACTTTAGTCTTGGCTTACTTTGCTACTAAATGACTCAGATAAATCATCAACAGCCCAGTGAGAGGAAACCTAAACTACATATGCACCGTCAATAACACCTAAAGGGTGATCTGGATGATTAGAGATTTCACTTTAAAATTTCTTATTTCAATACATCACTGGTGATCTGCTATGAATTTTACTTGATCAAGACCATTTAAGAAATTTACATTTTTAAAGCACTTTAGCACACTAGCTTCATGGTCACTGTGTCCAATAGTCAAATAGTTTCATTTTGTGCATTTTTGGAACATAGTTTTTTTTTTACTAAACTTGTCTCAGATGATGAGAAACATCCTTGATCTAAGGAGTGTCTAAACTTTTGACTGGTACTGCATGTGCTGACACAAATAAAATATGTGGATAGTGAGAATTTTCCCTGCATATCTCAACACAAGGTGACCTGAGACAGTGTTTAGTTTTATGAAAAACTAAAAAGTCAAAGTAAAATTTAGTGTGCAAAACCAGCAGAGAGAAAATACTTTATAGGTGGAGAAATATTGTTATTGGGCTGATAAAATATATTTACAACATACACCAACTTTTCAAGTAAATTATGGATGACTGTTGTCAGGTGTGTTAGTTAACTTTCACTCAAAGTTTAAAATGACAATGAGGCACTTTTTTGCCCATTTTTTGTCTGCAGACATACTTGTGGAGCCATCAATCTGAAAAGCAGGGTCTTCTTTGTCCAGCAGATTGAACTGAGTACTTGCACATCCAAACATGGGATCTTTGTCACTGAGCATGTTCTTCAGTGAATCGTCCAGTCTGAGTCTTGTCCCAAACTCATTACTGGCTTCACACTCCAAATTCTGACCTACTATCAGGGAGTCATCCAACTGGTCACTGGGTATTAAATGGTTAATGGTGTCCACAATATCCATGAATGCTGCTGCCTTCCTGCACCAAAAACAACACAGAAAATATGCAGGAATAGCAGACAAGGAAAATTGTTAATATCTATGTCTCTCTGTGCACTGCAGCATGTCTCTAATTATCTGGACAAGTATACTCCAACCTAAGCAAACCAGTGAGGACAAATTGTTGCTGAAGGCCTGTACTATCAAGCTGGATTTGTGCTTATCCAGTTAACTTCAGGTTTAACTCTGGCTTTTCATTACTACGAAGGTGGTTCACTTTTTACCAGGGTATGTCTTAGGGGTAACTTATGCTGCAGACCTAACCTGCTCCAGAGCAGGTTAAGCTCAAGATTAGAGAGCAACAGATATGAAATCACCGCTTACTGACCAATCAGTTCTCTGAAAAAATAGGGTCATCAATCTTTGAAGATCCCTCAGACCTCTGTACACAGATAGGAGGGACTGAAGGTTTCTTAATAGTGTCTAAAGTCTCTGAGCATCAGTAATGAATAAAGAGTTCTTAGAGAAACTTTATTTTATTCCTATTGGCTGCAAACAATTGTACAGCAATTTATAAGCCTTAATACACAATCCTACAACAGGCCACCTAATTTTACTTTTCTGAGCCATAGTCTAAATCAAATTTGCATCTAGACTAAACATACATTTGTATTTCATTTTTATGTTTGTTCTTTATTTGCGCCCTGATTATTAAACACCACAGGGCTGCAGCTGAAAGAATAAAAACTAAAACTGTACACACACATCTAAACATTTATTTAATGGAATAACAACTGTAATCTGTCAAATTTTCTTGTGTCTTAATGACAGAACTGTGATACTTTATAACATTTTTGCCTGCTTTCCTTACTGGCTTTAAGTAGGCTGAACTTTATTATTACAGTAGTGTACATATTTATATATGCTTTTAATACTAAACTACAGTACAGTGATCTGTTACAGACACTCATACCTCTGTTTTATCTGCAGCAGTTGTTTGTATTTCAGTCTGTGTTTAACTGCTTCATATTTTCCTAATATCCTAGTTTTATCTTCTTTTGTTAAAATCTGCCAGTAGACTTATCCATGCTCCTGATTGGTCAGACGCTGCCAACACCACCCCTTTCACGTAAACATGCCTTCGTGTGACCACATAACCTAACATTGGCGATCTGGATAAGTGAACCCAGATAACAGAAAGATATCCTGGGTATGCTGGACTTGCGTCTTAGTACAGGGCTCTGGTTTCGAAGGCCAGCTAAAACTTTACAAGATTCTTCGCAAGCACAACAATAATGTTATTGCGAGTCCTCGGAGGACTTACAGTTGACTTTTTCCGCCATTATCATCCCTGTGCAATATATAAATGTTACATGTGGTGAGCACAGTGTGACAGATCGCTTAAAATCCCACATGTGAGAAGCCTCAATCAGCTACTCTGCTGTTCTGATACAGTAACCCTACGTCGCTAGCATTTTAGCCACTGCCACACTTGTTTACGTGCATGCCAATGGGTTTATAGAGTGTATTTCTGCAAGTGCAGTAAACGCACTTCAGTGGACACCGACTTAAGTCTCCTTAAAGGAGGGCTGGTAGTAAACGTTAATGTTTTTACATTCAGCAAAGCTACGACTTCACAACCTTGAGCAGGCCACAATCAAACACTATGAAAAATAAAAATGCTACATAAACGCCAGCAAAATGAAGCCTGCCTCTAGACTCGTTTATTTAATCGAATAAAAAAAATATTTTAAGCCCACGTTTAGCAGCGTTTCTGAGGTCGGCTTTTGCCACTTTGTTTGCCAATCAACACGCTAATGGTTGGGTCAGTTTACAACAATCTGCAGCTGGACGCTATTGGTGTGTGTTAGCAAAGCTAACGGTAACTTATGGAGGAAGTTACCACCCGAGCATAGTTTGAAACTCACTCACTCCAGCAATTACGATTTGCACAAATAAAAACCCGTGGCCGAAATTCTCGAATAAGTGACACCAAGTGTGTAAACTAGCGATGAGACGGCTCGATGCTAACTCCATTCGGCGGCGGGCTAGCTAGGTTGCTTTAGCACAGGCCCTAGCTACCAAGTTTGTTTGTAGCCTGAGTGCTGCTGGCCGACGATACTTGATGACCCCCGCATGCATCTGCTCCAACGCTGGCCGCTTAAATATCTAGGAGTATTCATTTATGCATGAAAACATTTATAACAACCCTACCTCTCTTCTCGCGATGCTGTTGCCAGTTCATGTACGGTTACATACTAGCACAGCAGCTCCCTGTAACTTCCTCCAACTCAGCCGTCATTCGTCCCGATGCTGCAAAGCTCCTGACAGCCAGCGCTGCTTGTCACGTGGCTTCTGTTTACAGGTAACATAGCAGCCGAGAGCACAGACAGTACACATCTGTAGCAGTCTATTCTAGTCTAGGGTTCTCGAACCCGCGGCTCTTTTACCATCTCCTGTGGCTCACAGCGGCTTTGACAAAAAAACAACTGATGAATATGAAAGGAGGAATGTCAAAAGTATGTACTTATTTCAGTAATCATTATTATTTTACCACAAAGAAAATTTAGGCTACATGTTATTCTAAGAAAAGGAGTTTTGGGATTTTTGCAAGAGTTATTTTTCAGTTTCACACAAGGGAAAATATGAAGTGAAATGACAGAAGATGTGTTTGTCATAACTGGCTAGAAATGGCTTAAACTGTCGTGTATGGATCAAACGAGGAGTACCAATCTATCTAGCTGAAATAATTAACCTTAACTTAATTAACAGGATAGTGAAAGAACGCAAGAGTATAAAAGACTATGGTGTGAGACCTTTAAAACAACTCCAACATTATTTAGTCCTTTTTTATATATTTACTTAGCAAAGGAGTTTAAAAAGTTGCATTCAAATAAAATATTTTTTCCTATAAATGTGCCCCTGTGGTGTAGTGGTTTACACATTTGCATTACAAGGGAAAGGTCCCTGGTTTGACTCCAGGTGTGGACACAAGCCCCTCTTACAATGGAGGATTGTGTCAGGATGGGCATCCAGTGTAAAACTTCTGCCAAATTTCCAATGCAGATTATTAACCCACTGTGGTGACCCCTTGGGAAGCAGTCAGCAGTACATCTCATCTCATAAGTGCTGAAATATGTAACCTGCACCCTCTGTATGGAAACATTAACTGTAAGATCCAATGACATATTGATGTCTATGTATAATGTATGATATTTTAAAATGTTTAAATAATGATATTCTGCCAAAAATGAGCTAAACCGTATAATCCCATGCCTGGGTGGAATGAATATGTTTCTGAACTCTATATGGTGTCCAAAGTAGCTTTTTAAAACTGGGTTTTATCAGGTAAAGCTGGATATGATCCAGAAAGAACACAAGAAGCGCATAAATGTGAGGTTTAAATGCGTAGTGCACTTCATTAAAAGAAATGAGCAGACAAAGATGGAAAACCCTACGACCAAAAAGTTTCAGCAGTTTTTTTTATGAATTTGAAGTTTGTCAGCAATAGTAAGATGCCTCCACCATCTAATACTGATGGTAGTATTGGGGTTGAAAATGCTGAATATTACAGAAGCATTACAAGGCTCTTTTTAACTGTGATAGATTTAATCGTGGGGATGTCTCTAACAATAGCTGTGTGGTTTTTCATGCCGGATAAGGTGTGTTATGCTGTTGAGAAACTGACAGTGAACAAAGCCTGTGGCCCTGTCAGAATAACAGCAGAACTTCTGAAATATGCCAGTTAAAGACTCTCAGTAGTACTTGTCTTACTCTTTTCTGGACTGTTAAAACATTGAATCCTACCTGACTTCATGTTAACTGTTCTACTGTTAGCAGTAGTCAACAATAAAACTGGTAAAATTTACATCTAGTACATTATGCAATTTCCCCCTTGGATTAATAAAGTATTCTGATTCTGAGGATCTGCACCCTGCATCTAGTAACCAATGGGCTCTGGCAAGGTGGGATTCTATCTCCTGTTCTCCTCAACTTGTATATGGACTATCTTTCTAACAGGATGGACAAATTTCATGAAGAGCAAACTGTTATTAGAGTCAACTCTTTTCAGATGCATTCGCCTTTTGCACAGAGAAAATGAGAACCTGCAGAGGCTGTAGAAAATGTAGAAAATTCACAATATAAAATTGACAATGTGAAATGTTTACCACCACGTGGTATAGAAAACACTTAAAAACAGAGTTACCATTGTGTAAGACAGGCTGCATGTAGGCACTAATATAAGCATTTTCAAACAAGGAAAAAGGTGAAAAAACTCCTTAAGTATTTTTAATACAAACCAAATTTTTTAGAAAAGTTTAGATATATTGAAGAATGGAATTAAAATTTATGTTATATCTTAATTTACATTAACCTTTATCTAACTGAAAAAATTACAAAGAGAACATTTTCAGTAGGTTTATTGACCAACTTAATAGTCTTGTAAATTTAGACGTTGATGACTGCAACACACTCAACAAGAGTTGAGAAAGAGTTAAAACAAAATTGAAAACTGCAAGTTTTGCACCACTTTATACGATTCTACATTAAGCAGGCTAAGTGGAAGCAGTTGAGGTATCATGATTGGGCATAAAAGCAGCATCAATCAAAGGCTCAGTCTTTGCAAGCAAGGATGGGTCATGGCTCATCCCTTTGTGCCAAAAGTCATAAGAGAATTTTTAGATCAAAAGGAACATTTCTCATCACAAGAATGCAGAGCTTTCAGGCCTGTCAGCATTTACAGAGTGTAGTATTGTCAAAAGATTCACAGAATTCTGAGCCATCTCATTGCATAAGGGCAAGGTCAGAACCTACTTCTGAATGCATGTGATCTGCAAACCCCCCAGCAAAACTTCCTAAGAAATCATCATGTTACTATGATAAATATAGCCACCTGGGCTTAGGACTACTTGGGAAAACCACTGTCACTTAACCCAGAAACACAACTTGAAACTGTATTATGCAAGGTGGAAGCCATATATCAACTCCATGCAGAAATGTCTCTAGGTTCTGGACCCAAGCTTGTCTTAGATGGACCAAAAGACTGGGGAACCATGTGCTGTGGTCAGATGAATTCAAATTTCAGCTTGTTTTCAAGACACCGAGTCAAACTGGATCAGACCAGACCAGACAAGCACTTGAAAATTGGTTGAAAATTCAGTGAGTTATAATGATTTTATTATGCACACACCATCTGCCTCCATGAACGCCCTTTAGGTAACGTAACAATATAATGGCCATATTGAAGCATGGTGAGGTAATGGGGCTAATAAAATATAGTCTGGTTACAACAGTACATGTTTAATTTTACTGAGTGATAGAAATAAATGTCTCACACATCCTTCGTTTACAGTTTGCAATTTAAAGGATTTAGGAAACAAACCACTGTGAGGTAAAGTCCATCTTTCAAAACTTACAAATTTATTACTTTTCATCTATAATTAAACTGACAGCTTTCACTTAATATATAATTTAATACTATATAGTTATATATTTACAGTGATGCATTGAGGACAGAAATGTTTTTAACAGAAAAAGGAGAACTAGACCTCTTTATTCCCTCTGTAATTTCCACCCATAGTTCCAGTGACAATACAATTTCGAGGATGCAGTGTCAATCAAATTTCAGCCATACCCCTGCAGCAAACTGTTTCAAAAGATGTAGTGAAAAATAAAGTGGAGGTTCTTGAATGATGAAGTTGTTATGTTCACAACCCTCTTCAGTCTATGTTACAAGAGATGCTTTAAGAACACTGAAAATCAAATTACTCTGGAGGAAAAGGAATGAAATAATAGGATGGATGCGTTTCAGATACAGTTACGTGAGCTTCAAGAGATAATTTTATTGAATGTCTGTATTTACTGAAATGTGTCTGTGGATGGGGACTGATTTATAAGATACACTACAGTCAGTTTACATTTGAATATTCTTGTTATTTACAGCCTATCATGTCCAAGAAATAACACATTTCCAAATACTGTATGCACCTTTCATTGTTTTCCTCTATTAGTCATCATTTTGTGTAACTTTATTTATCACTATATGATCTAACATAATCTACTTTGATACAGTCTATCTCTTCTATCTCTTTAAAAAGGTTCATTATTATTATTAGTAGTAGTAGTAGTAGTAGTAGTATTGCTTTGCTCATGTTAGCTGTGGCTCCACATATTGAAATATAGAAACGCATTTTATTTCATTTAGCTACAGTCAACAGTAAGAAATGTTTACCAAGACAGACCAAGTGATTCACATTAATAGCAAAAAACAGTTGAACTACAGTCCCATATGGCTCAATCCAGTGACTGATAAGGCGACACAAGTGTTGTTATTATCATTACTATTACTGTGGCAACTGCACTTTTAATCTTTCAAATGGGTCTAATCCATACCACAGCACATCATGTTCCACAGCAGCCCAAGCCATTCGCTCAGTAGTGAAAGTGGCAGCCCAGTGGCCCGAGGGAGAAACAACAATTGCACCTCCAGCTCCTTGGACACGGTCTCCCATGTGCTGCAGAGACAACTGTGAAGCTTCTGTTACTGATTTACCTGTGAAAGAGAAAGGACACAGGAAAAAAGTTGACAAATAAAACACATTTGAGAAATCAATGTGTGTTCATGTTATTTCACAACATATTACACCACAAATTATCCTTGTTAGGATCGTCTTAAGCTGTTAAAAAACACAACATAGTAAATAACTGTAGCAGGTGCTTCTTCTTCTGTCATATGTCCTCAGACCATCAGCTCTGTTGATGCCAGCCATTCCAGGGTATTGTTGTCTAGGTCAATGAGACCTTGGGTGCCATTCGGTGGCCGGTGTTTTGGGTAGCTGGTCAGTATGTGGTCCACAGTTTGTGATAGGTCCCCGCATTCGCACTGGGCACTGTTGGTCAGACCCCAGCGCAGCATTGCAGCTCCAAAGCAGTTCACCCCTGACCTAAGGCGGTTGAGTGCTGTCCATTGCTTGCGAAGCAGATGCTGTCCAGGTACATTTGTGGGGTCTTTGACGAACTGGTGCAACCTTGAGGTTTCCATAGAGCTCCACCGGTTTCTCCATCTTTTTTTGACCCAGGTGGAATTGGACATGCCGAGTGATGTTGTATGGAGCAATCCACGTGTTTGGCCAGTAAAGAGGCGGCGAGATTTAAGGGGAGTAGGCTTTGGGGTGTCAGCTACGATCCTGTGGAGGAGGAGGGATTCACTCTGCTGTGCCTTTTGTGCTAGAGCCAGTGTGGCTGCTTCCCGTCTGATATCTGGAGGGGCGATACCAGCAAGAACAGGCAGATAGTTGGTAGGAGTGGTTCTTAGGCATCCAGAGACAGTTCGTAGAGCAGAGTTAAGGGCATTGTCCAGTTTTTTTCACATGGGGGCTCCAGCACCAGACCGGGGCACAGTATTCAGCAGCAGAGAATACCAGGGCCACGGTGGAAATGCGCAGTGTCTTGGTGGATGCACCCCAAGTGGAGCCGGCTAGACGACATATTAGTGCTGTACGGCTGGTGGTCTTTGCCTTGAAACTGTCCAGGTGTTGTTTGAATGACAGTGTTCTATCTAGCGTCACACCGAGGTATGTGGGGGAGGGCTGGTACTGTAGCTTCTTCTTCTTCTTCTTCTTCTTCTTCTTTCGGCTGTTCCCATTAGGGGTCGCCACAGCGGATCATCTACCTCCATCTCATCCTTTGCATCCTCTTCC
>VUQH01091218.1:9898-23873 GCA_015106775.1 Etroplus canarensis
GTTTAGTTCAGTTTTTATTACTTTCAGTGTGGCAGTGCAGTGGTGCAATGTTTAGCAGCGTCGCCTCACAGCAAAAAGGTTCCTGGTTCAAATCTCCTGATTGGCTTACTTGTCTGTTGTCTCTGTGCCTGTGTGGGTTCTCTCCAGGTACTCCAGCTTCCTCCCACAGTCCAAAGGTATCCTTCTTAGGTTAAATAGTGATTCTAAATGTGTGAATGCTTGTGGGGAAGATTGTGGCTCATCGAAAGTTGGTGGTTTGAGCCCCAGCTCCTCTAGTCTACATGCTGAAGCATTCTTTGGCCAGATACTGACCTCAAATTGTTGCCTATGCATCCATCGGAGTGTGAAAGTGTGTATGATAGTAAAATGTGATTTCTGTAGTGTACTGGTTTACACATTCGCCTTACAAATGAAAGGTCCATAGTTCACGTCCAGGTGGGGACACAAGCCCCTCCTACTATGGGACAGCTCGTCAAGAAGGGCATCCAGTGTAAAATCTCTGCCACATCAATTATACAGATTCATCTGCTCTAGTGACCCTAGAGGGAAATACATGGGAGCTTTTTAAGGGTATAGACTGAAGTGTGTGTGAATTGGTAAATGAGGCTTGTCGTAAAAAGCGGTACTCAGTTAGAGTAGTAAAATTCTATATAAGTACCAGTCCATTTACTATTTGTGTCTTTGTTAGCCCTGTGATAGGCTGGTGACCTAGATGCACCCAGTTCAGTGATAGGCCCCAGAGCCCTGCAACCCTGAACTGGATTTAAGAAGTAGATGGATTGATGGTTTCAGTGTGCATTTTAGTTAATAATATAGTGGTATTTGTCGGGGGGGAAAGGTAAGAAGTTCTCAGCAGCGCCAACACTTGACTCACATTTATGTACATATCACTCCATCAATAAATACACTATATCTCTTATACATCTCTTAGTCATTGAATTCCCATTGTGATAGGAGTATAAAAATCAAGCACCTAGTTACGCAGTCTGCCTTTACAAACACAGGTGAGAGAATGAGTCATTGTCAAAGTGTTGAGGAGCCACAGCAACTCAGCCATGAAATGGCGGAGCATGTAAGGTCACAGAGCGGTATCATGTGCTGAGATGCATAGTGTATAAAGGTCGCCAGCACTCTACTGACTCAATAACTGCAGAATTCCAAACTTCAGGTGTTAACATCAGCACAAAACCCATGTGCCAGGAGCTTCATGGCATGGGTTTCAGTGGCTGAGAATCTGCATGCAAGCCTTACATCACCGTTCTCAATGCTAAGCATCAGATGGATTGGTGTAAAGTACACCTCCACTGAAGTCTGGAGCAGTGGAAACATGTCCTGTGGCATGACAAATCATGCTTCTTCTATCTGGTAATCTGCTGGACAAGTTTGGATTTGGCAAATGCCAGGAGGGAAATCGTAATCTCAGTTTACCGAGACATTTTGGACAATTCAATGCTTCCAACTCTGTGGCAACGGTTTGGGGAAGGCCCTTTTCTGTTCCAGCATGACTGTGGCCCGGTGTACAAAGTGAAGTTCATAAAGGCATGGTTGGATGAGTTTGGTGTGGAAAAACAGACTGGTCTGCATAGAGCCCTGTCATCCAACATAGGTAGCTGACCTCACAAATGCTCTTCTGAATGAATTGGCAAAAAATACCACAGACACACTCCAAACTTTTGTAGAAAAATAGAAAGAGTGAAAGCTGCTGAAAGGGGGCAACTCCATATGAATGCTTATGGATTTAGAATGGGATGTTAGAAAAGTTCATACAATGTATCTGCACCAAAGTTTCTGCTTGTTTATAAAATTGACTTAAATATGACAACTTAATATCTTGTCCTGTAAACTTCTGTGTTTTAGTTCAATTAACTTATAATTAAATTGTCTCATTTGAGTTCATTTTTATCGTCTAAACTCTGGTTTTATTTTCATTCACACAGTTAAAGTTTCTTGTGTAGTTGTAGTTAGCTTGGCGATAGCATGTGCTTGCAGTCCTTGGGAAGATAAGACTGGTTCCAGACCAAAACTTTCTGGATTTGTAGTAGTAGTTGTTACATAGTGTGTGAGCTCAAGATAAAGATACTCAGGTTCTACAATCTCTTGTAACAGATGAATTGGTCATTTTATCCTGTTGTTGTGAACAGTAAATTCATGATTACGTTTTTCAGATGAAAGTGGGTTTCATCGTTTAGCATTATTCTCCACAGGCCAGATCCCAGTTTTATCAGTGAGAATTCATTTGAACACCGTCGGAAAAATAACAGAGATTTTTTTTCCCCCTCCCATTGTGTCTGAATAGTCTTTTCCCTCTGAGGGTGCTAAATGAGGGTCAGGAGGAGAGAAAGCAGTACAGGAGGAAGACGAGGGCGTGAACAGTAAGACGAAGAGAATAGCGATGGGAATTTCAGCTCTTTTTTAGAGAGCCGACTCTTTCGGCTCCCAAACATTTCACCACTTATAATTCAGTCAAATTTTGCACACTTTTGACTCATAATATGTAGGTGTACACATATAGCATTTAAATGATTTGATATGTCATTTGCATTGAAGGATTTAAAAGTAAAAATTGTAGCCTCTAATATTAAATTGCTGAAGCCACTTGTTTTTTTTATTGTTTTTACCATCTTAACTATAAAACCACTCAATGAATGCTCCGACGTGCTTGTTGCACTACTCTGCTACACAAGGCAGATAGAAACACCTGTAAAAACATTAGACATTTTAAAAAGGACTGCTTTTGACATCTTCAGTTTTTATTTGAACACACACCTCTAACAAGAGTAGGCCTTTCTTGTATTAATAACAGTTTAAAAAAACAACAGCTGACTCCAAACTTTGCAGAGAAAAAGTACTGAAAAATACACATTAAATACAGGACTCAAGTAAATGTGCTTTGTTAATAAAATTAAAATTAACCATTTACGGTAAAGATAATAGTAAAAAACATCTTCTTCTTTCGGCTGCTCCCGTAATGGGTCGCCACAGCTGATCATCTGGTTATGAATCCGCATATTTGATTTGGCAAATTTTTTACGCCGGATGCCCTTCCTGACGCAACCCTCACCATGTACCCGGGCTTGGGACCGGCACTAGGAGTACACTGGCTTGTGGGCCCCTGTGGCTGGTTTATAATAGTAAAAAGCATAAGATATTAATATATTGCAATGTGCAAAACAGCAGCGTCCAGCACTTTTAGGTGTCAGGTATATGACAGCTTAGTTGTACAAATTTTACATTCTGCCTTTGTGTTATCAAGATTGTTAAATGCATCCAAATCCTGCTTCTTTTCATAATTTTTGTTTCAAAAATTTGCACGGTGTATTGTAGTCCTCCTCACTCTTCTTATCTGCACCCCTGCCCTCTGCCCTGCTTGGTGGTATGATCCTTGTCTACTCTCACGTGATTGGTTTCACAGCATACACATGATATTTAGTTAGTGGGTGCATTTGACATTCTTAGTATGGAGATGGTTATAGCTTTCTGCCTCGTATTGCTTTCAAAACAACAACAAAAACAAGTTGTTGGGAGCCGGTTCTCCTGGACGAGAGCCGGCTCCTGTGGTTCACTTCAAAGAGCCGGCACTTTGTACCGGCTCGTCTGTGACCAGCACATCATTAGAAGAGAAGTGAGGACAGGTTGAGATGGATGTTAGTAGGACAGATGGATGGAGGATGAGAAGGTGGAACTTTTTTTTTAAAGTGGAAAACAGAAGGGGGTCTCTGCGCTTCTCTCTGCTGTGGGCAGCTCATTGCTTTTATCTGCTTCCATTGGTGTATCTGTGTGAGGCTCAGCGGGAAGATGGAGGGTGATTAAAGATGAGCAGTTGGAGTGTGGTTGCAGTTTTCCTCTGAGAAGCCTAATTACTGTAGGATAAATACAATAGGAAAACACAAACTGTCCATCTGTGTACTTGCAGAGTGCTGTCAACAGTGTTTACGATTCAAACATTTTAGTTTCTCTTTTTACTCTTCCTTTAAAATTACCCCAGCTCCATTTCTCTTCCTATCTGCACCATGGTTGAACACTTTGAATCCACCTCTGATGCTCCTGGCCTTGCATCCCTTCCACCTGGTCTTTTGCACACGCAGTATACCTACCTCCCTTCTCTCCCTTTACCAGTCATATTCACTACATTTAAAATCCCTTCGCTTAAGTCCACACTCCTACCTTTCCTTCTCTCTCTCTCTCTCTCTCTCTCTCTCTCTCTGCCTACTAACACACCTTCCCCCTCTCCTCCTTCTTTGTCTTCCTCCAACAGTATCATAGTTTCCACCAGCACCTTGTTGGCTAACACCACCAGAGGCTGTCATTGTTAATCTGGGACCGATCCACCATGAACATCTTACTGATGATCCAGATCTTTGATTTGGTAACGATGTTACGCTGAATGCCCTTTCTAACACAACCCTCCCCATTTATCCAGGCTTGGGACTAGCACTAGGAGTACACTGGCTTGTGCCAAGGTTATTATATTTAACTAAAACTAAATCAAAAAATAATTTTAGTTAACTGAAATAAAAATAAAAACTAGACTTTTGGTAAAAATAAAAACTAACTAAAACAACATTGTGTGCTCACAAACCTAACTAAAATAAAATAAAAATATACAGGAAATGTCGTTAGTTCTAGTCTTTGTCAGCTGGGTTGAATTTGGTCAGACAGTCTGTCTGATGAGGCTTTGATGCATCTATTTATCGAGACTCAGGATCTCTACATGATTATGACTCATCTGCCTTCACAAAGTGTTGTGTTTGTATTGTAATTTCTGATCTAAACATCTTAAATTTTCCCCAGGCAAATGAAAAGTAATAATAAAAACTAAACATTTTCAAACAATAAAAACTCAACTGAAATGAGCAAACCCACTCTGGAAACCAATGGAAACTAAACTGAATTAAAAACAAAAACTCAGTTTGAAATAAACCTAAAAATTAATTAGAAAATACAAAACTATAATAACTCTGCCTCTTGCTCAGTTTAAAGCCTTTTTTGGGGAAGGCACCAAAAATTGCTCTATGCATGGAAAATGCTAAATTGACGATAGTTTATTGTTTAAAAGCAAACTCCTCAACCATGGTGCTTTGAAAAAGAATGCAAATATATTTTTTCTTATTATTCGTAAAGGTAAAAATGTTTGGGATATGATATATCCAAGAGGCTTTTCTTTGGAGATGTTTGCTCTCTCGATTTGCTCATCAGTGGCCCAGCCACTTCAGTACCCATTTAGTAATTTAACCCTGGTCCTGCCAGCTATATGACCAGCTAGATGACCGGCAGTGAATGAAAACACTGGCAGTGATCAATTTATAGACGACTGGCAGTACACGAAACTTATCTGGGACATCAATAGCAGTAAACACCATGTCCAGCAGAATTGAAATGTGTGGCTATAGAGGACCTCTTATTTTTATTTCTAGTGCTACTTTTGCCAGATTTTATCAGCATATAAAAAATTTTGGCAGACACCAAAAAAGTTTTAGCCTTCCACCAAAGCACATTTTGGATTTGGTTTGTGCAGCAAAAAATGCATTTTTAGCTCATCTGGCTGAAGGCCTGATGAGCAAATCCCATTGACATGGGGACCAACCGCCCACAATTCAAAAGATTCACTACTCTTAAAAATATTGGTCTGAACTGTAACGTCTATACATAAATGTCGTCATTAGGTTTATTTATGGCATAATAATGTCTTAAGCTAGGTTAGGGCCAGCCACGAACTGGGGACATTGTCCTGGATGTGACTGTTTCGAGCCTCCTTGATTTCTAAAGGAGGATTGGATTTAAATTCTTATTAGTTTGTGCAAAACAGCAACCGAAGACAAGAAAACGTATCATGTTTTTTCTATACTTTATAGATTACAGTAACCCGTTAAGTGTGATGGATTGTAAGCTGGATGAGATACTGTGTTACTGATGTTCTGTTTTATATGAGATAGGCAGAAATAATAGGATAATATATAGACTCTCTTTTACCTCCCTTTTAAGTAAGGTAAAAGATTACCTTAGGACTCACTGCAGACTATATGCGGACCAGTCCCTCTTCATTTCTCAATGGCTAATTTTAACATAACAAAATGCCCAAGGTCACTTTAATGGGTTGACTATATGGATGTGAAAAATTGTTCCCTTCACACACATATCTGACATCACTTTTTCCAGTGGGTGTCCATTATGAAAAACATAAAAAAACAGACATGACTATAATTTGACTAATCCCCAAACAGATATGCGCATGATTTCTAGTTTCTGCTTGAGGTACAAGTTCTCTTGACGGCTCATGTTTGAGCAGGGTTTGGTTGTTAGTAGGTAAGAGTCTATGTGGAGCACAAAAGAAGGAATGCATTCAGTGAAATGCAATCCTGAAACCATCAGCTGTCATCTGGATTATGATTTAGCTTTTAATTAGCTTTCGTAAACAATGACCATTTTGAACCATATGTCCTGGCTACAGGAAAAGCCACCAAAATTAGTCTGTTTCCCCCAGAGGTTTATTCAGCAGCCTACCCTGTGGGTTCCTCAGTCACCATTTGACATATATGACAGGTTTAATGTAGGACTACATTGCTCATATAAAAATTCTCACGAAGAAAACAGTCTGCTTAACCCATTATTGGGCTCTGTCTTGTTGTTGCTCCTTGGATGAAACATGACATGAAGGAATTTTTTAAAAACGGTTGGGTCATTGTGTTTTCATCCATTGCCTGCGTTACAGATAATGTGTTGTACTTTACACCGAAGCATATCGTGGGTGTGGAAACACAAGCGATGGGCAAACCCTTATGTTTTGTTATCTCAAGACTCTTAAAAATATTCAGAGTATTTTAAAAACAGTGGTCCTCGATCCCAGTCTGCCTGCTTGTCAGTCAGAGAAGCAGTATCAGTCTTATCTGTGGGTTTAGGGTGTTTTCGGTGTCCTGGACTGGGTCAGCTGGATAAGGTAGACCCAGCCCACCGGTCAGTTGTTTACAGTCAGACATGAGCCCACCCTGGATGTACCATAGTACACTGTGTTCCTCACAGCACAGTCTGGTGTTTTTCCTACAACTGCAGCAATTTCATAATTATTGTTGCTCAAGGATCATCGCTGATTCATCGTGGTATTACAGAAACACCTTTTGATATATGGTTAATGTTGTAAAATGGTCTAATCAGGTAGTTTTCATGCGAAACTCTAACCAAAATGCAACTGAAAACTGAAAATGTGTGTTTTTTAAAATAACATTTCCACTTATTCTAAATTAATAATTCCACTTTTGCTTCTGGTTTCACATGGGGGACAAACATGAGTATTGTGGGTGAAAGTCATTTGTTTAATCCTTTCATTCACCACAACCTGCACTTCCCCTGCTATGGGAGTAGCCACAAGATTCAAATAATGAGGAGCAAAAAGATAAAAACAAGGTATGCAGACAATAAAACTGGATGATAAATAACAGCAAAAAAAAACAAACAAACAAAAAAAAATATATAATATATATATATAAAACAACAAAAAAGACTATCAAACAAAATATGTAACATTTCGATTTAGGGTTTGTGTTATATGTTGTATGTTAGAGTTATTTGATAAATGTAAATGTCCTAAAGATGGTGTTATATTGTTTCAACTTACATAAGTAAGTGCATTCCAGGTTTAGTATTTTCCAAGATGCCACAATAGCGTCACATCAACATGACTGTCAATTGCAATGTTGATCCTACAGCAATCCCATTACACCCACCTGTGCATTAATATAGTACACAGTTACTTTGTTGGCTTTAATCTCAGGTTAGTGTCTTGAGTAATTTGGGAGCGCATCAGCTGCTGTTCAGTGTTTCTGAAGTTCCAACAATAAACATGCAGAAAGTTACAGATTTTTTAAGTGATTTGGAGCCAGAGGTACTATACCATTATTTGAATGGTAAAACTCCACCAATTTAATGTCTGTGACATAGAGCAACAGACGCAAGCATTGGTACCCTAGACGTTTGGTCTATTTTCTGATAATTCACTGGAGAAAGGGAATCACATCTAGAATATAAGATGAACCTTGTATCAAAATGTAGGTAAAAAAGAGACCTTTCATATCTTGTTCATATTGTCTTTATGTCTTCTAAACATGATTCCCTTTCTCCAGCGACTTATCAGAAAACAGATCTGGCATTAAACAGACATTAAATTGGTGTGGTTTTGCTATAGAAACTACATATATGTATATGTAGTTTGTTCATACTTTTGACTGGTAGTGTGTGTGTGTGTGTGTGTGTGTGTGTATAAAAACTATTTTTGGTTTTAGATTGTGACACTTGAAATTAGTGTACAGTTGATTCATTTACAGTTTTTAGCAGAGCTTAAATCATTTTTCAGCCCTGATGTCTCCTGTACTTAAGAAGTTATGAGTGTTCAAAAATGCTGGACAATAGCCCAGGAAGAGTGGCTGATGTGCTCATTTTTTGAGATAGCTCACTGTGGCATGGGTCTTAAGAATTTATGGATGCAAGTTTCACACATTTAGGAAAGAAGTGCAATCTGTTGGATAAGAGCTGGGAATATTGCTCATAATCTGTGGGGGAAAAAACAGCCAGAAGAGGGGATATGAGGGAATGCATTTCACTGAATTTACTGTGAATCTAATAATTCCACCTAACTCTGCTTGAGTTGCTAAAAGTTCTAATGTCACAGATGATCTTCAGAGGTTTTCTGGGATAAAATAAAAATGACTGAATAACAGTCTGAACACAAAACTATGTGGGTAGTAGATTAGGATAATGTACCAGTAAAGAAGGAGTTGAGTTTAATAAGTTATCGTCATAGGATTTAGCAGCCCCATAAAGGTGTAGACAATTTTCTGTAGATTTAAAATTTACTCTAAAATCTAAATAAAATTTCACCTTAGCAGAAGCCGTGCCCAGTTAAGTTGGCAGTTGTTTTTCTCTCTGACAGTTATGAAACTGCTCAGTAAGCCCTGAAGAAAAACAGCTTTGTTGTCTGTAACTGTGGAAAGATTTGCTCCTGAACCTACAGGTTCTGATGAATGAGATAAAAACAAAATCAAGTCAACAACAAGTCTAAACGGGAGAAATGATTATAGCTCAATAGAAGATGACGCAAAAACACAGTTACATGTAACAGAAGCTGCAATTTCAACTTCTCATCTTTGCAAGTGGATGGATTTTTATTCAAGGTGATCCATCAAACTTATTTCCAATAATATTTAAATTCATGGACTCTATGAGAGTAGCTATTCCTGATTCACATTTCAAAATAATCTTTCATTATCTTACGCTGGACTATGGTGCAGCCACTAAGTTGATGCCCTGTCAGAAAAAACTGCTTTATCTCCTCTCTCTTTCAGCAAGCTTTCTTCTGATTGGCTGCTTCTTGAAACAGAAGGTTTAAGCTAGAGGTAGATGGGGCTTCTATGTGTCTTAAATGATCATATTAGGGATATCCACTCTCTGTGACATCATACAGTGTCAGGAGTAGAAAAAAAAAATGTCTGAAACTGTGTATACCTGGAGCTTTTGGCTCACGGGGATTACTTATACATTAGTTGTCTTTTGTCATACAGTATATTATATGGGTGTCCACCATTTTGCCGGTGTATATATGACAGAAAATAAGGAAAGTCAGAATAGGTCCACTTTACTGGTTCTGCTTCTGTTTTGAAGGGCTTTAGTGGTCAGATTTGGCTTTCCATCCAGTAGCTCTTTTGACTCCTGAATGTGCCCTTCAGCCCTTGTCTTTTGTCCCTCAGGTGTGTCTGACAGGCTGCTCCAGAGACCTGATGGTACGGGTCGACCAGCTCTGCTCGAAGCACAATATTAAGGTCTTCTGTGGAGACGTCTATGGTTACTACGGTTACATGTTCTGCAACCTTGGACAGGAGCACAACTATGTTGAGTAAGTATGAAAGGCAGTGAGAAGAGTTTAACTTGAACTTTCCAGCTGATCCACTGTACCTTATAGGAAAAGAAACAGTGGTTATGGATTTAATGTACTTCAATGCAACAATAGAAACAATAAGAAACCTTTTGTGCAACATCTTTCTCTTCATTCTCTCACTTATTTATAGAGAGAGGCCTAAAGTAGTGAGACCCACTGGCGATGGACCAGAGGCAAAGAAAGCCAAAGTTGACCCCAATGAGACCACTATGGTGAAAAAAGTGAGTGCACAAAGAGCATCCGTCACAGCCACGCAGTCAAATATTTTCCATTTTTCCGTTTTTCCCTTCCACCCAACTGAAAGAACACATACATGAAAAAAATGTGATGCGGATAAACAACTGTATGTGAGCTGACAGAATTCCTCTAAGTAGAGGCTGAAATATATTCAAGTAAAAATAACTGAGTTCTTGACAAAAATGACTCAAAAAACATTTGCCATCTTTGGCGAGGACTGATTTTAGTTCTTTCTTCCTAGAAACTTCAAAATACAAGCAATCTTTCTTATGTATTTGCTTTCTGTTTCATACAAGCTTTAAGTCATTTTATAATTTTGGCGTAATTAATTTTTCAAAGTAGGGCTGTGACTATGTTAGATTTTTAACTTCTTATGTCTTATGTTTTGCATTTTTCATATATATATTATATGGACAAAAGTATTGTGCTGCACCTGTTTCTCATTGAATTCAGGTATTTCATTTTTTCCTGTTGTCACAGGTGTATAAAATCAAGCACCTAGCCAAGCAGTCTGCCTTTACAAACATCTGTGAGAGAATGAGTCTTCCTGAAGAGCTCGCTGAATTCAAGTGTGGTGCTGTAATAGGATGCTATTATTACAATAAGTCAGTTAGTGAAATTTCTTCCCTCTTAGATATTCCACCATTCCTTGCAGTGGTGTTACTGCAGTGCGGAAGCGTTTAAGAACCACAGCATCTCAGCTACAAAGAGTCAGACCATATAAAGTTACGGAGCGGTGTCAGCAAGCGCTGAGGCGGATAGTGTGCAAAAGTTGCCAGGAGCTTCATGGCATGGGTTTCCACGGTCGAGCAGCTGCATGCGAATCTTAATCACCAAGTACAGTGCCAAGCATCAGCTGGAGTGGTGTAAAGCATACCGCCACTGCACTGTGGAGCAGCAGAAACCTGTTGTGTGGAGTGAGGAATCATGCTTCTCTATCTGGCAGTCTGACTGATGACTGAGTTTTGCGAATGCCAGGAGAATGTTACATGCAGTCCACGTCTGACTGCATTGTGCCAGCTGTAAAATTGGCACAATGGAGAGGAGGAGTATTAATGCTATGGGGTTGTACTAGCCCCCTTGGGAAATCTTTATGCTTCAGCTTATTAAGACTTCCAACTTTGTGGGAACAGTTTTCTGTTCCACCTTGACTGTGCCCCAGTGCACCAAGCAAGGTCCATAAAGGCATGGCTGAATGAGTTTGTTGTAGATGAACTTAACTGGCCTGCACAGAGCCTTGACTTCAACCTATCAAACACCTAATGAATGAACTGGAATGGAGATTGTGGGACATTTGTAGAAAGCCTTCCCAGAAAAGCACAAGCTGTTCTAGTTACAAAGAGGGGACTAACTCCAGGTTAATGTCTATGGATTTTGAATGGGATGTCATAAAATCTTTACACTGTACTACCCTCTACACTTAGCCCAGTACTTTTGTCTGTATTTTATATTAATTAAATTTAAAAAGTAAACATATAAAAAATATATAAAAATACAAAAGAACAATTAGACAGTTTATATTTGTCATATTTGCATGACATTCCTATTTTAAAGTATTTGCTAATTCTTCAAAGAAAGTATTTATTAACATGAATCTATTTTTAGTTGTCCGTTATCTGGCTTAGCTTGCCCCATTAAAATTCTTAGTGCTTTTCATAAAAATGACTAAAGGATAACTCAATACACCGCTTATTTGCTACATATTGATATTACTTTTTCTTTTTTAAAAAAAATTTTAAAACCAGACGGCCAGTTTTTGCACTCTGAAGGAAGCTCTGGAGGTCGACTGGACAAGTGAGAAGGCCAAAGCAGGTCTGAAGCGAACTCCAGTGGACTACTTCTTGCTTCAAGGTACATGACAGCATTTAATCACTGCTATTTCAAAGCAGTGATTATTTTAAAAGGAAACCAAACATACCTTTTTGCAAAAAGGGTTTCTGAATGTAAAAATTCGGCCTTTTTCTTGTAATATTCTGTTCTCATTTGACAATTGTTTAGTTTCTGAGGTGTAATATTTTTAAATTAGAGGCAATTTAAAAATATTACGCCTTTAACTCCTTTAGTTTTGTAAAATTTCTCCTAATATGTATGAACAGTTATCTTAACAACTCTAGTTTTTTTTGTAAGAATGCTAAGTAAGTTTTATTATGACATATTTCCCTATTATTGTTTTATTAACACACATATGTAAACTGCATAGATGAGCTGTATGCTTGTGACATTTCTGTAGCGGATGCAGGACACAGACAGAGTTTCCCTGCGTAGGTTTTCTGAAATAACATAAAGAATCCAGAAAGGTCTAAAAAAGTATAGAAACTGAAAATGTGTAGCATCCAGCAACAAACTGAAACACATATCATGAACATGCAAAAATCACTGTTCCAGTTTAGCTGATGAAATATTGCTGCATGTGCATGGCAAATCACGTCCATAAACTGCCATAAACGTCATCTAGATTTAAATGTGTGTGGAATTTAAACTAAATTAATCTTGGGATAAAACAAATTGGCATCTAATTTTGTAAAAAATTTAGTCAGCATCTGGTGTAAATAAGAATACCATTTCACTGAGAAATTAACATATCAGAATAATTTCTGTCAAATATTTGCCCAAATATTGAGTATTGAATATTTTAATCTCAGAGGTGGATTTACCTTCCTGTTTTCAGGTTATTTGTGTGTGTCTGATGACCTTTTCCTCAGAGTTGTTATTGTCCCTCCTGTCACCTGGCCCTGCACCATTCCCACACTCTGCACGCTAGTTTCCATCACAGGCTGTCCATGGCCAGTCATGTGCACTGAGCGTAGAACAGAGACAGCCTGACACCTACACTGCATGACAACAAGCCTATCAGATCAGGAAATGCACTGAAACCTACTAAAGGATGAAAAGTCGTAAACTTTTCTGTGTAGAAATGCAGTAAATGATGGTTTAGTTGAAATTTTGCAAGATGAACCGCTTATGAATATTTATACAGATTTTTATTATATTTTTAAAAATTATATAGAGTTTTTAATATCCTTCTCTAATCAGGACCATTTAACATTAGTTATTTATGTCAGTAAACTACATACTAAACCTAAAAACTGTTTTATTGATAAAAAATATTTTAAATAGTGACCTTGTATTTATAGCGATGATTTGAAAGCTAAGACAGTTTGAAGAATTTCATGTTTTTAAAGCATCATACACTCTAGTCAAAATAAGTTTTTAAAGGACTCTGTGTAGTCCTGTGAAAAAAAACAAAACAATTTGGCATTTTTCTGGTCTGGGGCATTCAGGTGTGTGTTAACACAATGCCACAATCTTCCCAGGAGCGGATGTCCCAGCAAATCCACCCCAAGGTCAAGCCGTGCAATGCTCAAAGAAACTGCAAAAAAAACACAAGAGCAACATCTCAGACTCAGCAGGCCTCAGTTAGCATGTCAAATGTTAAAGTTCATGGCAGTGCAGTTAGAAAAAACAATGGCTTGTTTGGAAAGGGTGCTAGGAGAAAGACTCCAGCATGGGAGCGTGGTTTAGATTTGCAAAGTCGCATCTGAACAAACCACAAGACTAATGGTACAATGTCCTTTGGACAGACAGAGCAATGTGGAGATGTTTGGCCAGTGCCACATTTAGTGAAACCAAACTCAACAGATCAGCACAAACCCCTCATACCAACTGTCAGGCACAGTGGGGGAGGGGTGATGATTTGGGCTTATTCAAGATTCAAGATTCAGGAGCTATTTATTTGTCATTTCAACCACATACAGCTGACGCAGAACATAGTGAAATGAAACAGCGTTTCTCCAGGACCTGGTGCAACATATAAAC
>VUQH01091223.1:0-11914 GCA_015106775.1 Etroplus canarensis
TGGGGGGTGGGAGGGGGCTGGTGCTGGGGAGAGTTTGTGTGGGTGTGGGGGGTGGAAGGGGGCTGGTGCTGGGGAGAGATTGTGTGGGGTGGGTTGGAGACACCGGTGTGGGGGTAGATGAAGGAAGTCCTTGGAGGTGACAAGTTAGGATGTGATGGTTAGTGTTACATTTGTTATTTGGACTGAAATTATGAGTATTTTTAAAGGATTCAGAACACACAGGTGCCCATTAGAGATCCAACTTTTTGCTTTAACCACTGTAGAAAATCTCATCCATTCAATAATCTGAATTTTACTCATGTAATCATTGCACCTGCTATTTACAAAGATTGGTTTGTGGTTTGACTCAACATATTGTTTTTACCATGTTAAAATTCTAATAGCTGACCAAAACCAAGTCACAGACATGGTCAAGATGGTCTGCTAAAGTTCAAACCAAGCATCAGAAAGGGAAGAAAGGTTATTTAAGTGATTTTGAACATGGTATGGTCATTGGTGGCAAATGAACTGATCTGAGTATTTCAGAAACTGCTGATCTACTGGGATTTTCCCATACAACCAGGGTTTACAGAGAATGGTCCGAAAAAGACAAACTCCCAGCGAGTGGCAGGACAAAAAGACCTTGTTGATTCCAGAAGTCAGAAGACACTGGCAAGACTAATTTATACTGACAGGAAGGTAACAGTAACTTAAATAACTGCACGTTACAGCCAAGTTATACAGAAGAGCATCTCTGAATGCGCAATATGTCGAACCTTGAAGCAGATAGGCTCAAGGAGCAGAAATCAGGAAACTGAGGCTACAATTTGGGAGCGCACCAAAATTGGGCAATAGGAGATTGGAAATATGTTTCCTGATCTGATGAGTTTCCATTTCTGCTGCAACATAAAGATGGTAAGATCAGAATTTGGTGTAAACTACACAAAAGCTTGGATTCATTCTTCCTTGTATCAGTTCAAGCTGCTGCTGATGCCGGTCGTGTAATGGTTTAGGGGATATTTTCTTTGCACACTTTGGGCCCCTTAGCACCACTTGAGCATGAATATTGTTACTGACCTAACCTGAGCTGGCCTGAGTATTGTTGCTGACCATGTCCATCTCTACATGATCATAGTGATCACACAGTCTTCTAATGGTTGCTTCCAGCAGGATAACGCACCGGGTCACAAAGCTCCAATCAACTCAAACTAGTTCCTGGAGCATGACAATTAGTTCACTGTACTCACTGACCTCCACAATCACCAGATCTCAATCCAGTAGGGCACCCTTGGAATTTTGTGGAACAGGAGATTCACGTCATGGATGTACAGCCAACAAATTTGCAGCAATCATGTCAATATGGACCAAAATCTCTGAGGAATGTTCCCAGCACCTTGTTGAATCTATGCTGCTGGGTGTTTATATTAATTGGTACTGTAGCATATGGTCCTCGCTGCTCTATGTTCTGTTTCCTGGCTGTTACCTTTTACTTGCACGTAAGCTCTTTCAGATGCAAGCCTGATAAAAAGGAAAGCAACTGGCTTTCTTTTTTTTTTTTCAGGCATTGCATTAGTCATCATCGAATACAGGTAGGAGATGGTAGTCATCATTTCCTGATGCAGCCCTCTGTGCCAGCCAGTCAGTTGTTCACAGAAGTGATGAATTCAATGCTAATTATGAAGCACACACTGCTGCTCAGAGAGCTTTGTGGGCAGACCCCAAGGCAGAAGATTGTGAACATAAACACGCACACCTAGAGATACCCTCTTGCACACAGAGTGATAATAATATATTGTTTATTAGGGTAATTTGGGTGCTCATGGGCATGGCATTAAAGTCACATTTTATTTACCTGCAGCTAATTGAGTCCAGTGGGATTATTTTGTGATGTTTTTCCTAAGGGAAAGAGGGAGCAGATGAAGATGGACAGGACTTTAAATGTGCTTATATGCTACAGCCCCAATCTGATTTCATTTTCTCTCTTGGTTGTAGTTTGCAAAATATATATAGTATCCTTTTTATGTTTTTTTTAAGCCGTTTGTCCTTTCCCCAAACAGAAATTGTATTGCACACAAATACATCTCTGTAAAACCGCCTTGGGCAAGTGAATATCATTTTATATTTACCCTAAGACCACGAAGTAAAAATTCCTGCCATTATAATACAATATCTAGCAGTGCTGGTTAATGATCTGCATTTGGGTTCTATTTCATGTCATATAATTTACAGATGAGTCATTGTTTATACAGTCCATACAGTCATATTTTGCACACAGTGGTAAAATACCTCTTGATTACCTTTTGTTAAACAAACAGCCTGGTATTGTTTGTATGCCTTTTTTACAGACAAATCATATTCCCTCTTTGGCATACTCACAATGTTGCTGAGAAATGAAAAGGCGAGTAAATGTCCAAAAAAATAATCTACCTTGAAAAATTATTTGTCTTGGCTTTCCTTCCACGAGGAACATTTATTTAAAAAAATAAAAAATAAAAAAAATAAAAAATCTTTCTCCCTCATTAATACATTCAGGCGATATAAAATTGCAAATATTTTTCATTTGTGCAAAATCCCTGCAGGACCAGGACTGGCTTAGTGATTGTGATACTGTACATCCTTATGGTTTTAGGTAAAGACAGAGAAGTTTTATCTGTTTTATGGTTTTATCAGAAGTACTAATAAATTGTGTAACACGTTTGTGAGTTCAGGTGAACTTTGTCCGCTATACAGCAATACAGTGGAATAATTTGCAAGCAGTTGGAATTCATCTGGCTTCAAAAAAATATCCCCTGTTCACTCTAAACAGACTTCTACGAGTTTAAAAGTGCTCATGTCTGTCTGATAGACATCTTTGTCAGCCTGAGACCATAATCCAGCCTTAAAACTTCCAAAGTCCATTTTGCTTTTCCTTTTAGCTGGCAGTGTCTGTTCTTTCTGGTTAATAACTGCAGGAGCTGCTTGAGTTCCTGTAGGAATAAAAGCTGGAATTAAAAAAAGAAAAGGTTCAAATTAACCAAAAAATTGTAGCCAGACAAGGTTCTACCTCAGGGTTTTGCCCCCCTTACAGAGCATAGCAACTTGCATTATTTTACTCTGAGTGACTGTGTTACTGTAGGCTCTCTTTCTGTCAGTGAAGGACTGATGTTGATTGACAGTTAACATGAGGTCTCTGCCAAAGTTACTGTAATCACATTCACCACAGTAAGGCTGAGGCATACTCAGCCTGTGATGCATGGATGGCCTGCAGGTATCAAATGCATGAAGGCTATTTTTTATCACAATATAGTTTAGGTGTAGGCAGATAATGTACTATCAGTGTTTCTATAAACTGCTTTGTTGCAGTGTTGTGCACTTGTACCGATTCTGTTGTATTGTGTATGTGTGTGCAAGTTTTTTTCTGCCCTGTTCAAGAGGCATCATACAACACCTTTACTCTATTTATACTGAGGCAAGCTTTCTCTGCATAATTCTTACAGATATATAAGATTCTAATAAGCTAAATAGGTATATTTTATTCATTTTATTTGTTGGACTTTTCCTGATTTAGTTCCTATCAAAGCTGCCCCAGACGCACATCCACCCCAACAAGCTATTTGATTCATCTTAAGTGCCTCCTGCTTGGGGCTCCAGTATTAATGAGAGAGAAATTAACGACAGTGCCACCATTGTGCCGCCATCAGGCTGCTCCTGCCCCAATTATCTGATTTTACTGCTGTCGTTCTCATTATGTCGCCTTTTTGAATTTCTAAGTTGAAATTAATATCAATTGCCGTGCGCTTTCAGTGAAGCTATTTTCGAGAGGCAAATCGAGTTTGTTTGTTCAGCAGATGAGCAACTTGCTGAAAAAGAAAAAGTGATGAGAATGGAAATTGAGCGAGAGAGTTCACAGCCGGTAAACAGCTGTCACCAAACAGCATTGCAATAGACTACAGCTGTACCTGTGCATGCATGCTAATGTCTGCGTCCTCAGATGTATGGCACTTGCCTGCACATAGACCAGTAATGCTAGATTTAGTCGCTTGAAATAGCAGGATCAGGATGAGGGACTGACCTAACGCAGAGATATGGCAGCAGGATTTGATTTAGAGCTGTCATCACTTTATAGAGACATTTCACTTTTTTTTTATATTAACCATTAGGTGGAAAAAAATTCTAGTCAAACAGACATGCCTTTGTTTCTCTCTGCTTTCGTTTATCTCTGTTGCCATCTTTCTGTTGACTCTGTGGGCATTTATGAATATCTGAATATCACTTGACAAGTTAAAGTAAAATTCACCATCTGCTACAGAAAACTGTGGGTTGTGCATAATATTAGACTATTCAAGTTTATAAACTGCCTCTTTAACTTCTTAAGCACATTTTATCCAGGAATTTACATCCAGTTATATACTAAAAAGGACCTACACCTTTAAAGACTAACTGAATCTGAGCTCTGTATTGTGCATTGTACCAATGAGAAAAGTTTTATTATGTTGACTACCCATAATACGCAAAATCCCAGGCTGAATAACTGCTCCTACAGAGTGGCTTGAACCTTTTGCCCCCCTCACTCATTCTTCTGTGTCCCTTGTTCTGCCTGGCATGCTCACCTTCTGCTGGCAGACATGCTGCTGATTAATGTGTGGGTAATTACTACACAGACAGAGCAAGGTGATTAATACTAGTCATTTAACATAGTTCAAACCAACTTTCAGTGTGTTTGCATACCTTTGTCTGCCAGGTGCTTGTGTGTGCATGTGAATGCTGTGGTTCATGAGATCATACATGTTCATACTGCACATGTCAGAAGAATGATTTATATATATCTGCTCAAGTGACTTCTGGGTAATAACTTTTGTGTAATGAGGGCATGTTTGAACCTTTCTAAGTAACATCCCACAGATTTCCGCTCAGATTGACAGACGCCACCTTTGAACTGACAACCCCTGCGGGGCGGAACTGAATAGCATTTGTATTTTAGCAGCATCCTGAGCTTACCATCTGCTTTTTAGCTATATAATGCACCACAGTAGGTTACTATTAAAGCATCTCCAGGGCTTTGCTATGTAGTCAGTGACCACCCACCCTAAAGCCATGGGCTATTAGGGTTTCATTAATCCTCATAGTGAGGGCAGAATGTGTCTGCCCACCGCTGCATAGTCCTCCTATATTTTATATTCTATGTATATAAAATTATATACTTTGTTAGTGACAGGGGGCCTCAGTGCAAAGCACATTTCCATGTTGACATTTTATGTATGTACAATATACACTCACTGGCCACTTTATTATGTGCACCTTGCTTGTACTGGGTTGGGCCTTTTTTTTTTTTTAACCTTTCGAACTGCTTTAATTCTTTGTGGCATACAGTACCTTCTTTAAAGATTTTGGTCTGTCTCCGTAGTGTAGTGGTTTATACATTCGCCTTACACGTGAAAGGTCCCTGGTTCATTTCTACACGTTGAAGTGTTTAGATAGCCTTCCCTCAGGTGGGGGGACAAGTCGCTTTCACCATGGAGGGTTGCGTCAGCGAAGGCATCCAAGGGAGCAGCTGAAGGCACGTTGACATGATTGCGTTACGGATTTGACAGCTACATATTATACTGAACATATCGCCATGTTCAGAAAACCAGTTTGAGATGATTTGAGCTTTAGGACATGTCACGTTATCCTGAGCGAAGTAGCCATCAGAAGATTGTTATGCTGTGGTCATAAAAGGATGGGGACATGGTCAACAGCAATATTCAGTGAGGCTATGGCTTTTAGATGGTGCTCAACTGGTAATTCACCAGCACCACTCAGCACTGGTACAAGGTAGGATGGATCCATGCTTTCATGTTGTTTACCTCAAATTCTGACCCTACCATCCGGATGTTGCAGCAGATGGAAAGACTTACGAGCCCAAGCAACTTTTTTCTAATCTTCTGCTGTGAGCCTGTGCAAATTGTAGCTTCAGTTTCCTGTTCTTAGCTGACAGGAGTGGCATTCAGTGTTGATTTCTGCTGCTGTAATCCATCTGCTTCAAGGTTCCATGTGTTGTACATTCAGGGATGCTCTTCTTCATACCCTGTACTGTTTCCTTCCTGTCAGCTCAAAGCAGTCTGGCTGTTCTCCTCTAACCTCTGACATCAACAAGGCAGTTTTGGCCAAAGAGCTGTCACTCACGGTTTATTTTTTCCTTTTTCAAATCATACTCTGTAAACACCTTCAGTTTCTGAAATACTCAGACCAGACCATCTGGCACCAACAGCCTTACCACGGCCATTGTCAGTTAAGTCACCTTTCTTCTCCAATCTGATGCATTTGAAATGTACCTAGTAAAGTGCCCAGTGAATGTATCAGCAGCAGCAGACCAAACTGGTGAAAACCTGCCTGAAGTCAGAAACAAGTCTAAGTAAAAAGAAAAATAAACAAATAAATAAAAATACTGAGGGTATGAAGTTAGGGGTTCTTGTCACATTGAGTATATATATATATAAAAAAAAAACAACTAAAAAAAACCCTTTTAAACAGTATTGATTACAGCTGGGAACATCAAGAATTGTTTTTCAAATGACTCACTGTTTAGCGCATAAGTGGAATTTGTCTTCCAGCACCATACATTAATTAAGAGAGATCAATAGAGTATATTCTTGTTTGTGCAGTTGGTAAAGCAACTGTTGGTGGCTGCAGCATGGAAAGAGATTCAGATGCTTCAAATAGATATGCCAATTTTATCATTTCATGGCATTTTGGTTTTACCTTTCCTAAACCTCTTTGGTGTGTGGTCAGGTGTTTTGCATTTATCTCTGAGGTGGTCATTTGTATTTGGGAAAAAAAAGGATTAACTGTGAATGGCAGCATGAAATGAAAGAGGAATGGAATTAAAGGATGACTTTGCACCTTTTTTGCAAGGGTTGGAAATTACACAACTGACCTCAGCTGAACTGCAGTTGCATTAATTTCTAGGGGCAAAACATTTTTTGCCCCACCCCTGGTGAAGATGGACGTTAACGTAAACAAGAAAATGACACATCCCAGAAAATGTAGCTGAGAGGGACTGTGATCCGTCGTCAGTGTTTGGCCTCTTCTTTCTGTGCAGGAAATTACTCATAACTGATATGAAGTAATATTTACCTGGTCAGTAACTATAAAACAACAGCAGAGAGCCTTACAAGAACCTTTTGATGTCCTTCACATACATGTGCTGACTTTTACATTCATGTGTGACTGATTCTCAGGTCAACATGTGCAAACACACATATAATGTATAGAATTAAATATAACTTTTGTTCATAAAAAGATGTCAATCTTTTTTATAGCTTTATAAGCCTGCAGTACAGAAAAAAAGTCTTTGTGTTTTTAAGATGGGGGGTTAAAGGTCACTGCTGACTCAGGAGGAGGCAGACAGAGAGGCCTCTTTTAATTGGATGGAGAATTTATGAGAAATTGTCCCGGTCATGTGTGATGAGAAGAAAAGCGTTTTTCCTTCTTTCTTCCCTGTGTTTTCCATCCTTCTCTTTTTACTTTACCTGCAGTCATTTTGTACTGTAGGATGATAAAATTATACAAGGCAGAAACACAGGAAACAGATTAATGCCCTTTAAATATGAAAAAATATATAGCTTTAAAAGACCGCAGGAGTGTGTGTTATCTTCTGCAAATGGTTTTAGACTGGACAACAAATAAAAGCTAATGGAAAAGGAAATCAGGCTGTATCAGCCAGGGTGAATATCGCAGCTCTTTGCTGTATAATGGAAGAGAACTTGGCCCACTTCCACTTTGCCCAGATAATGTAATGGCTTAATTCTACCTGGCCTGTTTGAAGTTTAGTGTAACATGTGGTAGAAGGATCAAAGATTGCTTTGAACAGATTGAGACTGAAACACACCCACATGCCCAAACTGAGGTGATGTGGCATGAGAGTGTTTATTTTTAATTAATATTCCATGCTAATTAACACCATGCTATATTTCTTTGAACATCTGGACTTTGGTGTTGGCACGTTTCTTTATGATCATAAATTTGTGTCAGATCACCTGCCTGCATGGATTCAGGTGTAGGTATGAAGCTACACCCTAATCCATTTTTATTTTAAGGAGTTGCAGTACCTGTTCTAAGACATTGTAATCAAAGCTCACATCCTGGTAACTTGCCAGCCCAGAATAGCTGTTTAACTACTTGTTCCATTGCACTCTAGACCAGCCATCTGCATTTGGAATTGGCATTTCCTGTCAGTCCACCTGTCTAATATAACTTCGACAATCTGCCACAGTGCCTTGTATGGTGCTTTCCCTACAGCCCCTAAATGATGGAACATAAGAGGTGCTCTGTCTGCTATTTCATTTTCATCTTTGTCTCTTCTTTCAGAGTCAGAGGAAATATGCATTCCATTTAGTCCCCGAAGTAAAACAGCTTCCAAATGCAAGTACAACACTTGGAGTGAACTCCAGATCTTTTATCTGCTTATTTTATCATGGGATAATGAGGGAACAGGCTTCTCCTGGCCATGAAACTGCTTGTCAGTCCAGTTATTTTTGAGTATGTATAAAAATGGCAGTCATTTCTAAATGATTAAAGCAATACTTTTTTTTTAAACCCTTAAATTAAAGTTGAAAGTGTGAACTTCAATCACACTTTAACTGTTTAGTTTAAAATCCCCTGTGGTGATGCACGGAAGCAAAAATACAAAAAAAAATAAAGAAGTGTCATTGTCCAGCTGTATATATTTTTGAATCCACTTAAGTCTTTGCTTTATAGCAACCCGCCAGCTAATTAAAAGAAAACAAATATATGGAAGTCCTGGGGGCAAAAGAATTCTGTGGGTGGACAGTAGGAGGATTTATGTAGAAGGGGAGGCACTGAAAGTAGATTGTGTGCATCAGTTTTGGCAGTTCTTGATGCTTGGATGACTCATTCTCTGTGTCCTCTGGAAGCTACTCGGCTCTTGCCGATTTCTTTCTTCTTCTTCTCCTCCTCCCTTCATGAAACCACTCTTCACCCACACTTGCTATTCTTCTCTATTAAAAATCTCCAGTCTTTCTTCACTACCTGAGAGGCATGATCTGAAAAAAAATAATATTGTGAAGCAAACTTAGTAAAAAAGTTCTGCCCTTTATGAAGACAATGAGAAAAATAGACGCACTGCAATATGTGACACTGATTGAGAAATAACACAAGTTCCAGAAGTCTGGATGAGTGGAAGGTGATTAAAGGGCATCAGATGTCCATCTGGGGTTCATCCTTTTTCCTTTTCAGCTTGTCTTAGAGACTCATTACCACAGATGGGAGAGAACCATGAGGAAATGTGGGTTTTTTTCCCCCATTCAAAGATATTGAGTTTCTTCAACACTGACACTGGGTTTAAGTAAGCATTATTCCAAATGGGCTCTAAAGATTAGAAGAGCATGAAGAAAATCTAGAAGAAACAATTTAGGCTTTACAGGCTGTTAATATCTCACTGACATGAAGCTGAAGTTACTGATAATTAGAGCAACCATCTAAATACCATCCCATGAAGGTACGACCTTCACAAGCTCAGTTAATACTCACAATGCTGCCTGAAGGCCAATGTTTCAGGGTGTAGCTTGAATTTTATTATGCATTAATTAGTATTAACTTTTTAAAATTGTCTTTATCCCTCAGTTTCATTGAATAGTCATGCTAAGACTTAAAAATCAGAGCTTTTTCCTCAGATATGAGCTAATAAACCAAATTAGGAATGGGTGAATGTAATGGTTATTACAGATATGCCAAAATTCTTCTTCTTCATCTTCTTCTTTCAGCTGCTCCCATTAGGGGTATTAGGGACTATGACTGGTAAAGGGAGAGAAAGGGTGTTGAAGATGAAGCTGCCAGACAGGAGGAGAAGAGAAAGACCACAGAGAAGGGATGTAGTGGATGTAGCGAAAGAGGACATGCAGAGGGTTGGTGTGAGGGAAGAGGATGCACGGGATAGGTTGAGATGGAGGCAGATGATTTGCTGTGGTGATCCCTAATGGGAGAAACTGAAAGAAGCCTCCATCTCAACCTATCCCATGCATCCCATGTATCCTCTTCCCTCACACCAACTCTATGCATGTTACATCCACTACATCCCTTCTCTGTGGTCTTTCTCTTCTACTACTCTCACCGCCACCCTCCCACCTTCCCTTCTCTCTCTCTCTCGGCCTCCTAACACACCTTCCCTCTCTCCTACCCCTTTGTCTTTGCTCAGTAGTTACATAGTTTCCTCTGGTTCCCTGTTGGCTAACGGCACCTGAGCTGCGACCGATCTGGTATGAAAGTCGTATTATGAATCTGCATATTTGATTTTGCAAAGATTTTATGTCAGATGCCCAAAATTATAGGTTAGAAATGTCGTGCAACTAAATCGCTGAGAAAAATAACATTCCTGAGTGAGCTAGTATTTGTAACTACTTTACTGCACTATTTTATGAATCAGGCATGTATTTTATGTACAGTTTTACATTCAGTTGCAGTTAAAATTATTGAATCCTATTGACTTATATCACTGTAGTGTTTCAGAGCCACAGATTTGCCTGATGTTATGTTTAATTACGTAATTTCAAGGATATTATGTCATAAATTGTTTCAAAGGAAGCAAACCCTATGACAGTACATCCACTATCCCTCCTCTGAACGTGTCCAAACCATCCCAGCCTTGCCTCTCTGACTTTGTCTCCAAACTTCTCAACCTGAGCTGTCCCTCTGATGTACTCATTTCTAATCCTGTCCATCCTGGTCAGTAAAAAAGTCAAAACAGGAATCAAAAACTGAACCTAACAGTGATCATAAACTTAGAGCAAGAGAACAAAAATGAAACCACACAGAAGACATCCAATAATAAACAAAAAGCCCAAAAACTCCAAAGCAACTCAAAACTCTGGGCACAAAATCAGGGACCATGACGGTTTCTTCTATTAGGCGGTGATCTAAAAAATACTGCAGGGTTTTAATCTTGTTTTTTAGAGTAATAATTATTTCCTTATTCTCTCTCTCTCTCTGCTCAGGGACCTCAGGGTTGTGCTGCTGCTTCCTGTAACTGTTACCTCGGCTGAGAGATGTATGAGAGTGGCCGCCTCTGAAAGAAAAGAAGAAAATCACTCAGTTCACTTCTGCTTGTCCTGTTTTCTTTTCCTGGATTGAGAAGACACATCTGAAGAAGACCCATTTGAACCAACAACCAGCAGAACTGGGTGAATATCTCTGTGATGGGTGTTGGTCATCAGAGACCTACAGTTCTAAACAAGCTCAGAAAGCCGTTATCCATTGCTGCTGTCCTTATTCTGCTGTACTGGACCCTGAGGTGGGTGAAATAACTTGTTAATAACTTGTTTTGGGTTTTTTTGTTATTTTTCTTTTTAAAATGAAAGGCAGATACCAGGGGGTCTCTATGAAAGTTTCCACCTGGGGTTGATAAAATATTCTTATTCTGATTCTGATTACTCAAAGTTTTGTAGACTGAGTAACAATTTAAGGAGCCAGCATGTGACTGAGTGCTGCACACATGAATGCACACGTCAAACACTGTGGTAGTGTTTCTGGAGTGTCTGTTCACAGAATGATAGTGTTTTGTCAGTATTTCAGTCACTGTTTGCACTGGTTTATTGTTGCATTTGACCGTTAGTGAAGGGGTCCTTTACATTCTCGAAACCACCTGTGCGAAGGTAAGGTGAATGTTTGGGAACCAGAGAGCTGCTGATGTGGAGCTGGCTCGATCCTCGCCTGTGGAGCCTGGAGACAAAAGCTATAAAACCTGATAACCAAACTATTATAATAATCAGCTGTATGAAGTGTTAGTCATGCCATAAAAATCTATGCTGTGTCACCAGTCTGTCCAGTGGCTGCTAAGAGCAGGAGTCTGTTGAGTAAAAGTCTCAGTTTGGAAGGAAGCCTTGTTGTCCAGTTCGACCATCCCTGTTGAAGTCCAGCCTCAAAGGAAAACGTGGTCTCTGTTGCCCTCTTTGCAGCAACA
>VUQH01091225.1:0-13232 GCA_015106775.1 Etroplus canarensis
TCTCTCTGCCTCCTAACATGCTTTCCCGCTCTCCCCCTCCTTGGTCTTCAGCCAACAGTAGCATAGTTTCCACCGGCACCCTGTTGGCTAACGGCACCAGAGGCGGTCGTTGTTAACCCGGGCCGCGACCGATCCGGTATGGAAGTCGTGTTATGAATCCGCATATTTGATTTGGCACAGTTTTTACGCCGGATGCCCTTCCTGATGCAACCCTCACCATTTACCCGGGCTCGGGACCGGCACTAGGACTATACTGGCTTGTGGGCCCCTGTGGCTGGTTTTTTGTGAAATAGACTAAATAGACTAAATTAAAACTAACTAAGTGATACTGTGCACACACAAAACTAACTAAAATAAAATAAAAACATACAGGAAATAGTCTTACTTTTAGAGTTGGTCTGTTTTGGCCAAATTTGGTAAGACAACCTGTCTGATGAGGCAAGTTAAATCTTCCCCTGACAATAACCATCCATAAGTAAGAAAAGTAAAACTAACACTGAAATTAATAAAAACTGAACTGAAACCAAACATTTTAAAACCAACAAACCCACTGTGGAAACTGACTGAAACTGAAGTGAAAACAAAAACTTAAAATGAAAAAAAACTAATAAGAAAACGCAAAACTATAATAATTCTGCAATGATACCATGTTTTTGTTGCATTTCTGAAAAATGATGTATACACTACCAGTCAAAAGTTTTGACACGCTTGGCCATACTCCACTATGGCCAAGTGCCCAGACTCTTGACTGGTAGTGTATATTTGTGGATGACACAGCAAACTGTGTTCACAGACCCCCATTTCTGCAAGGTTTCCTGAGCCCATGCAGTGATTTCCATGACAGAATAATGCCTGTTTGCAATGCAGTACTGTCTGAAGGCTCAAAGCTCACAAGCATACAGCATTGGTTTTTGGCTGTGTCCCTTGCACACAGAGATATCTCCAGATCCTCTGATTTTTTTGATGATATCATGTACTGGAGATGATATTAAATTCAAAGTCTTTCCATTTTTACATTGAGGAACATATTTCTAAAACTGCCTCACAATTGCCGCACAGTTTCTGGCAGATTATTGAACCTCTGCCCATCTTTACTTTTCTGAGAGACTCTGTCTCTCTAAGGTGCTCGTTTTATACCCGATCACATTACGGCCTGTTGCCAATTGACCTAATTAGTTTCAACATGTTCCTGAAACAGTTTCTTTTGTAGCACCACTTACTTTTCCAGCCTTACACTACCAGTCAAATGTTTGGACATAGTATGTCCAAACGTTTGACTGGTAGTGTATATAAAACGTTCCTTCAGCTGCTCCCTTGTATTCTCACCGAGGGGTCGCAACCGTGGATTAATCAGCTTTGGTAATTTGGCAGAGGTTTTACGCCGGATGCCCTTCCTGACGCAGCCCTCAGTGGTGAGAGGGGCTTGTGTCCCCATTTGTGAAATTATGGAACTAATTTTTTTTTTAAGTTTTTTTTTAAAATCAGCAATGGAATAAAAACAAAAATATAAATAATAATCATTGTTAGTTTTCATATTCATCTAGGTTCATGTAGTTCTGGTTAAAGTCTCAGAGAGCCGCTGGAGATGGGCAAAAGAGCCGCATGTTCGAGACCCCTGCCCTATGTGATATAGCAGGGTTATAAAAAATGAATACATGGACATCTCCGGGATCAGAGTGCAGGTTTAATTCTAATTTCCCCTTATACGCTTTACAATGGCTATTTCGCGCTGAGTGGTTTACAATCCTAACAGTTCAGCGCTGCAGAAAACGCGTTTTTGCCTCGTTTGGCTCCCGCGTCCGACCCGTACTTCCACGTTACAACGAGGAAGCAGCTGTGAATGAATGCAGTGCTACCTGCTGATAAGTGTTTTTTATTCTAAATCACACCCACATAACTACAATTCATTCAGTATCGAGACGCATACCTTTACAATACGCTGTTTGGCATCTGACATGAGATGCCGTGGTTTCCACTGCTCTGCATTAGCGTCGTGTCGGTTGGTAGCTATCGAGTTGTCTTCGTAGCTTAACTTAGTCCTTTCTTAGAGTGTCCGTCAGCCGGCATCATGAAGGTTCGCGCCTCTGTTTTTGCCTCGTTTATTTTAATTTTCGAAGTGATTGGCGTTGCCCTTTTCCTGCGGGGATTTTTTCCTGTACCTGTCAAGTCTTCCTTCTCATCCAAGAGCAAACTGTCAGACCTGCCAGCGGAGCCGCTGACAGGTGAGTCCACAGCCCCGAGCAGCCAGAGTGACCGGATGCCAGTAAACCCACAGAAGAGCTTGTTTGTTTATGTGAGGCACACGCAGCGTGCAGCTCACGGATTTATAAGCTGGCTTTTAAAAATGACACACAATAGACTCTACCGCTTGCACTAGTTCCACTTTAAAGAAGCATACATGTAACTGAGGGTGAGCCCTCAAGAAGAAAGTGATGCATTTAGAATCTAAATGCATCACTTTCTTCTTCAGGGCTCATCCTCAGATCTAAATTTTAGATCAAGGTACTTTCTTAGGCATTACATGTGTTCATGTACTTTGAGGATCCCAATTTTCTCAAGCAGCTGATGTGAATGCATGGCTGTGCCTTCCAAAGGCCTTGACGTTTGTTTCTTGTAGAACAACATATCTGAAGTATAACCATGTACTACTTCTTATTAAGGTTACTCCCGTTAAAGGTCACCACAGCAGATCATCTGCCTCCATCTCACTCTGTCCCTCACATCTTCTGTCACACCAATCCTCTTCATATGCTCCTTCACTACAGCCATAAAACTTCTGTGTGATCTTACTCAGCATCCTTTGCCCGGTATATCCACTATCCCAACCTCTGCTTGAGTCCAGACCATCTCATTTGTGTCTTTGTCTTTAGCTACAAACTGCTCAACCTGAGCTGTCCCTCTGATAGACTCACTTCTAATCCTGTCCATTCTGGTCACTCCTAGCGAAAATCTCAGCATCTTCAACTGTGCCGCCTCCATCTCCACCTCTTTTTGGCTTACATCAAAACAGGTCTCACTGCCATTTTGTAAACCTTCCTTTTCACTCTTGCTGCTATCCTTCTGTCACAAAGTATCCATGATAATCGCCTCCACCCACTCCACCCTGCCTGCACTCTCTTCTTCAACTCTCTTATGCGCTGTCCGTTGCTTTGGATGGTTGATCCCAGATAGTTGAACTCATCTGCCTTCACTACCTCTACTCCTTCCATCTTCACCATTCCACCTCTCTCCCTCTCATTCATACACATGCACTCTGTCTTGCTTCTCCTGACTTTCATTCCTCTTCTCTTCAGTGCGTACCGCCACCTCTCCGGGCTCTCTTCCACCGGCTCTCTACTCTCACTACAGATCAAAGTGCCGTCTGCAAATATCATAGTCCACGGAGACTCCTGCTTGACCTGATCTCTCAGTCTGCCCATCACCATTGCAAACAAGAAGGGGCTCAGAGCTGATTCCTGATGTAATCCCACCTTGAACCCATCTGTCACTCCTACTGCACGCCTCACCACTGTTGCAGTGTCCTCATATATGTCCTGCACCACCCTTACATTCTTCTCTGCCACTCCTGACTTCCTCATACAATTCCACAGTTTCTCTCCTGGCACCCTATCACGCTGGTTCTCAAATGAGGGTACTTGAGAATAAAAAAAAAAAAAATCTATATATATATAATATTTAAAAGTAACATCAATTCAGAATCATTTATAATAGTTATTTAATGAATATTCCAATTTTCCAAAAGTTCATAAATTGAATTTTATATGGCGTAGACTATTCAATTTCAATAACCTAAAAACCAGAGTACCCCCATACCAGGATTGTTTGACCCAAACTGACACATGGCCCATGGCATTACCTGTCAGTCACTGCTGCCTCCAGAACTAAAACAGTGGAGTCATGGTTAAAGTGTAGGAGCAATGCTACTGATCACATAGTGGCACAAAAACCAGAGAAGGTGAAACCAGTGTCGACAAAATTCCAGCTGTATTCAGAAGAATCTGTTTTATGGGATTTACACTGACGAGTTGCAAATCACCCATGGCACTGTGTTTTTTCTGTGGGGAGAAATTAGCCAACAGTGACATGAAGTCAGAAACACCTTAAAAAGTAAGTGCAAAGAGCTCCGTTCAATGCAGCAGTGCTCTTCAGTGGTGACAGTTTGCACCTTTAATATGTCAGTACAATTTTTGATAGTTAATTAGAATCATAATACTTTATTAATCCCAGGGGGTTGCATTGTGTTACAGATGCTCAGTTATATATAAATAAATATAAATTTGAAAGGCAGAAAATGAAGATTAAAATAAATAAACAAATAAATATGTCTGTATAAATTGCAATATGTAACAAAAATAACTCCAAAGTTAAACACTGTATACAATATGTACAAGCTGTAGTGATAAAAGAAACTGTCCAGGCATCACAGTGAGGAGTTGTAAAGTTTGCTGTCGACAGGTTGGAATGATTTCCTGTGGCATTCTGTGGAGCATCGTAGTGGAATGAGTCTGCTGCTGAACGTGCTCCTGTGTCTGTCCAGCACGTCATGAAGAGGGTGTGAAGGAATGTTCAATATTGTTCTTAGTGTGGACTGCATCCTCCTAATAGATTTATTAAGAATTCTTTTTTGTGAACATTTTCTGTGCATGATTATATTTATGATTCTTTGTAAAGAAATGTGTATAATTAAGTTCATAAATTCAGTTTGAGAGAAGATCTTTATTATAATCCCCCAAAAAATCACTTTAAGTTGATAATTATTTTTATGTGCACAAATCTTTATTTATAAGTTAAATATTTCTTTGTTAACAAGTAGTTTTAAGTAGAAGAGGAATGAAAGTCAGTAGAAGCAAGACAGAGTACATGTGCATAAATGAGATGGAAGTAGGTGGAATGGTGAAGATGCAAGGAGTAGAGGTAGTGAAGGTGGATGAGTTTAAATACCTGGGATCAACCATTCAAAGCAAGGGACAGAGCACAAGAGCGGAACCTCTGGTCACCCTACATGCAGCGCTCATGCTTCTTTCCTTCCTGTTCACTTAAATCTCTATCTCCTAACCTTATAGGGAGCTCTCCTAATTCATCTCGCCTGCCCCAGCCCCTGTTTAAAAGGGTGGTTATCATGTTGGTGGATGCCCTCCGAGAGGACTTTGTATTTGGACCCAGTGGTCGCATGTATATGCCCTACACCAGGCATGTGGTGGAAAGAGGCTCGTCACACAGCTTTGTGGCCAAGGCGAGGCCACCTACAGTCACTATGCCCAGGATCAAGGTAAGATGTCACTAACATGGTGTTTAAGCAAGAAGTCGCCTCTCAAGTCTGACCACTGTCTGCCATCGTGCCATGTGTCTGTTAGAATTCTGAATTAGTCATTTGTGTTTTAACCTAAAAAATATACATTTGGGAGTTGGGAGTCAATCACTCAGATCTAGCTTATACCCTTTTCTCAGATCCCTCTCAACACCACGTAAAAATCTGCACCTCTGAAAGTGTACATTATTGCTTTTTTTGTAACATGAAAACACTATTTAAAGGATAAAGCTGGAAATATTATATTTTTATCACATAACCTTGTGTTGGTCCACTTTGTAACTCTATTGCAGACAAATACAGCAGCCTTGTAGTAAATTGTATTGTTTCGTTTTTGTTGGAACGTCATAGAAATTTGTTTATTCAGGCCAACAAGCAAGTTGGTGGCGACAGTTGGCGGTGCTTTTGAACTGCATTGTTTTGTACTAAGATGTGTTTTGTCATTAGTGTTTATACACTCATTGGTCACTTCATTAGTTACACCTTGCTGGTACCGTGTTAATTCTTTGTTGCATAGATTAACAAGATGCTGGAAACATTGCTCATAAATTTTGGTCCATCTTAGAATCATGCAGCTGCTACAGATTTGTCAGCTGCACATCCATGATGTGAATCTCCCATTCCAACACACCCCGAAGGAGCTGTATTGGATTCAGATCTGGTGACTGTGGAGGCCATTTGAGTACAGTGAACTCATTGCTATTTTCGAGAAACCAGTTTGAGATTATGTGAGCTTTGTGACATGGAGTGCTAACATGCTGGAAGGAGCCATCGGAAGATGAGTACATTGTGCTCATAAAGGGACATGGACATAGTCAGCAACTGTATTCAGGTAGGCTGTGGTGTTTAAATTGTGCTCTGTTAGTACTAGGGGGTCCAAAGTAGGGGATCAAGAAAATATCCCCCACATCATCACACCACAGCTACCCACTTGAATCGTTGATACAAGGCAGGATGGGTCCATGCTTTCATGTTGTTTTATGTCAAATTCTGACCCTACCAAATCAACACTTAGCAGACCAAGCAACATTTTTCCAGTCTTCTGTTGTCCAATTCTGTTTAGCCGGCCTGAACTGTAGCTTCAGTTTCCAGCTCTTAGCTGACAGGAGTGGCATCTGTGCCATCTTCCTCTGCTGTAGCCCATCTGCTTCAAGGTTCAATGCGTTGGGCTTTCAGAGATGCCCTTCAGCATACCTTGGTTGTAGTGAGTGGTTATGACTGTTGCCTTCCTGTCAGCTATAAGCAGTCTGGCCATTCTCCTTTGACCTGTGGCATCATCAAGAGAACTGCCCTGAGAACTGCTACTATTGGATATTTTCTCTTTTTGGACAATTCTCTGTGAACCCTACAGATGGTTGTGTAGAAAAATTCCAGTAGATCAGGAGTTTGTTAAATACTCAGACTGGTATGTGTGGCACCAACAACCCTGCCATGTTCAAACCCTGCCAGGTTGTCTTGACCATGACTACGTGCCCAAAAGCACAGAGTTGCTGAATTGTTAGCGGCTGATGAGATATTTGCTTTAACACACAGTGAGCAGGTATAACAGATGAAGTGGCAGATCAGTGTGTTTGCATATTATAGACCCTCCAATGAAACGCTTAAATCACATTGTCAAATGCTTAGCCTTTCACTTGTCTGCTGTTTGTAACAAATACAACATTTAATAAAATGTGTTCATTAGCACGTTAAGAACATGCAAAGTTAACCAAACTGATGTATACATTATAGGACAGACAATATCATAATCAAGAAAGGGGACATAAAAGCAATATGGGATTCGAATAAAAGCATTAATAGTATAGAATGTTTGGAATAATTGACTTTTAAAAATGCAAAAAATGTAAATTTTAAAATCTTTCTTAAGAGCTGTCAGTGGATGAGGAACATTTGATTACCCTCTAAGCTGGTTCATGGAAGGATTGTTGGGAAATATATAGGTGCAATGAGTTACAAGTTGTCCAGACTGGAAAAGATTATTGCCATAGTAACAGTGTTTTTATCCTTAAAAGCGAGGATGGACTTGAGTTAAACAAAATTCTTCAGCTTGATGAAACAACCTTTTACCACCAAGTAGATTTTTTTGTGGTCAGGGACTAAAAAGAATTACTTCTCTCTTATTGTCACTTAATTTAGAGAACATTTTTGACACTTAATATTCCAAGCAATTAAGGAAGAAACTACTGCAGGTTGGCTCCTGAGGATTCAGAGGTAGATATACTTGTGTATCATCAGCCTAACATTAAGACGAGACATTGTGCTGGCAAAAAATGGTGCCTGAAGGGAACATATATAATGCAAATGAAAAAAGTGCTAAAATTTACCCTTGAAGTCCACCAAAAGTGGTTGGGGTGGAAGATGATGAAAAGCTCACAATTTTAACTGAGAAAGATATGCCTTTTATATATGAAAAAACACTTGAGAAGCTTAACACAGATGCCATCCTAAAAATTTTTATGATTCATTATACTGCTCAATAAATTAAAGGAACACTTTTTAATCAGAGTATAGCATCAGGTCAGTTAAACTTCTGGGATATTGATCTGGTCAGTTAAGTATCAGAGGGGGTTGTTAATCAGTTTCAAAAGCTTTGGTGTTAATGAAATCAACAACAGGTGCGCTAGAGGTGCAACAATGAGACAACCCCCAAAACAGGAATGGATTTAGAGGTAGAGGCCACTGACATTCTTCCCTCCTCATCTTTTCTGACTGTTGTTTCCTAGTTTTGCATTTGGCTTGAGTCACTGTCACTGCTGGTAGCATGAGGTGATATCTGGATCCTACAGGGGTTGCACAGGTAGTTCAACTCCTCCAGGATGGTACATCAATACGTGCCATTGCTAGCAGGTTTGCTGTGTGTCCCAGCACAGTCTCAAGCACATGGAGGAGATTCCAGGAGACAGGCAGTTACTCTAGGAGAGCTGGACAGGGCCATAGAAAGTCCTTAACCCATCAGAAGGACCGGTATTTGTTCCTTTGTGCAAGAAGGAACAGCATGAGCACTGCCAGAGCCTTACTAAATGAGGCATATCCATGGAGGAATGCACAGACCTCTACAGGCTAGGCAGGTTTCCTGACTGTCCTTAGGTATAAGGATGAAATCCTTAGACCCTTGTCAGACCGTATGCTAGTGCATTGGTTCTGGGGTTCTCCTGGTGCACAACAATACTCAGCCTCATGTGGCAAGAGTATGCAGGCAGTTCCTGGAAGATGAAGGGATTGATACCACTGACTGGCCCCCACGCTTGCCTGACCCAAATCCAATAGAGCACCTCTGGGACATCATGTTTCAGTCTATCTGGTGTCACCAAGTTGCACCTCAGACTGTCCAGGAGCTCAGTGATGCCCTGGTCCAGATATGGGAAGAGATCCCCCAGTACACCATCCATTATCTTATTAGGAGCATGCTCCGACGTTGTCAGGCATGCGTACAAGCATCTGGGGGCCATACAAAATGCTGAACACCATTTTGAGTTACTTTTATGAAATTTTGGCAAAATGGGCTAGCTTGCTGCATCAGTTTTTCACGGTGTCTTTAAATGTTGCCCTCTGTAGGTTGTTGATTTTCATTTCCATCAACAATGGCATCCTTTCCTTCCTAACACATTACCCAGTCCATATCAGTATAGATATCCAGCAGAATTTTTTCCCATAGAAATCTGATGTGTTTTCAAAGTGTTTCTGTAACTTTTTTGAGCAGTGTAGTATGCTGTGATCGAGGTGTGCTGAAAGAACTGAAAAAGTGCAATTATCAGTCTAAAGACAACTTTAAGAAGGGTAGACTGTTAATAATTTAATTTCAGACAAATCTGACACTAATGAAGACTAGGGTAATACACAGCTGCTTGGTGCTGTGTATTGAGCAGCATGGCATTTAGCACCATCAGGCATTCTAGCCAGAAATGGCAGTACTCTTGTGAGCCCAGAATAAGCTTGTAAAAAGAAACTGCGAGGAACTTTTTAAAGTAGACGCTAAATTTTCAGCCCAGATCTGAAAATAGGGTTTAGATGGCTGGAAGCATGAAAGCATGGTGTGTTGTCACATTTGGATGATGTGTCATGTTGCTGGGAGTATTTTGGGAGCGCAGCCAGGAGAGAATTACAGTCATGTCATGTGCACCCTGCATGACAGTCTGCTGTGTTTTAGCACATCAAGGGGCAGGCTGAATGGGAGGGAGAGCATACTGCCAATTAGAGCCTGACTGGAACCAATGAAAATACTTTTAAGGGAATATAGAATCTGATATCTATATATCAATTTACTTATTTACATATACATATGTAAAGAAAAGTAATGGAGTGGTCATTTACTTGTTTAATCGCCCAACAGTGCATTTACTGTGATGTTATTGTTTGACTGAAGCACCCCTGCTCAGCTGTGATGAGCACTCTGCTACATGTACTGCCAACAGTATTGTGAGGATTATAGGTCATGGAGTGGGAGCTGTTCTGATGGACAAACTACATAATGGCACCATTTCAAAAACAGAGAAAACATCTTTTTCTACATTTTGTTCTGTGAAATAAAAAAAATATATATTCAACAACAAAACACCTTTACAGATGTATTTGTGATAGGCCACAATCGACAGGCCAATACATCAGTTGGGGTCTATTGTCAGTGGTGTTGAAGAGATTCTGCAAAGGGAATGATTTTCTAGGAAAAAGAGCAGCCCAGTCTTGTCAATATGGGCACTGGGCAACACTGAACTTGAGGAGAAGACGTCTAACTGAAATTGTCAGGTGAAACAGAATATATCAGTCTGAGTGTCGGAGGGCAGAATAAAAGGCAGAATCTCTGCTTTAGAAGTGGTGGGAGGAAAGAGGAGGTGCTGACAGTATCAAGTTGTTGTAACAGAAGAAGATTGGTACAAAAATTCAGCCCTGGAGGAGCCTGCTGCTGAAATTCTCAGTGTGGACAGAAACCTCCTCAGTGGTGTCTGACAAATGGGGTCAGACAGGTAGAATCGGGGACATGCAAGTGTTGACTCAGCAATCTTCAGGTTAGTTAGGGTGATGAAGAGCATGTATTGGTTAGACAAGATCAGTGGTATAGACCCAGAAAAGCAGTTCTGGTGGAGAAATAATATGGGGAAGATCCTCACTATTGAAAGGACTTTTGTTTTTAGGTAGTTTATTAGAAACACAATCATGGAAATACTGACAAATGCTTTTTTAAATGTATCCACACACAGACAATATATATATGGTATGAAATAACAAATTTTATATTGTATTATATCTACAGGAGCTTTTGTGATATCCCATTCTAAATCCATAGGCATAAATATGTCCCCCTGTTGCAGCTATAACAGCTTTCATTAATGTGGAAAGGCATTCTACTAGATTTTGGAGTGCATCTGTGGAAATTTTTGCCCGTTCATCCAGAAAAGCATTTGTAAGGTCAGACACTGATGTTGGACGAGAGGGCCTGGCTCATTCCAAAGGTGTTAGATGGGGTTGAGAGCAGGGCTCCGTCTGAACCAGTCAAGTTCTTCCACACTGAAATAGCCCAGCTCCGTAATGTTATGAGGTCCACCACTTTGTAGCTAAGTTGCTGTGGTTCCTCAGTGCTTCCATTATGCAATAATACCCACTTACATTTGATTGTGGATTATCTAGGAGGGAAGACATTTCATGAACTGACTTATTGCAATGGTGGCATCCTATTACAGTACCATGCTTGAATTCTGTGACCTCTTCTTTCACAAATATTTGTAAAGGCAGACTGTTTGACTAGGTGCTTGTTTTTATACACCTGTGGCAAGAGGAATGAATGAAACACTTGAGTCCAATGATTAAGAGGTGTTTCCCAATATTTTTGTCCATTTGGTCTAAATAAGGTTTATTTTGAATTGTGAGTCATGCAAAGCTACTCTACTAGAGTCAAAGAATGAAAATAGACCTGCTAAATTAAGCATTTAGAGATTAAAGATTCAGAACAAGGTGCAGTTTATTAAAATGGATCATTTTTTAAATGTAATTTCAATTAAACCTTGCTCTAAAGGCAAAAATCCAGCAAACTTCTACACTTATGACCAGTTTTATGCTTATCACTTTCACTTATGCTTTTCAGTGAACCTGGCAATTTTGCAATATTAATAATTACTTATTTTCTTTTTTGTAAAACATCTTAAACCACTAAAAATGGCTATCACAATTTCCTAACGCCAAAGGTAAGAGCATTAATGTGATGTTTTTTCCTACCAACTTTCCAGCATATGAAGGTATTTAGTTTTTTTGTCAAAAACAGTACAGAAAATGCTCACTGCAGAGAAGAACTCAATGTGACCCAAAACCTAAAGATGTCCACTACTCCTGCACATAAGACAGAAATGATAGACATTCTGTTTTTCAAACATTTACTCAAAAAAAGAAGAAATTACCGATTTAATGTTTTTGAAACCCTTTTGGACTCTTGTCTGTTGTTGATATTTACAGTAGAAGCAGACAGAAAATGTGAGAGAGACAGCAGGGAAATGGTATGCAGCAAAGGTCTAGCTAGAATGAAGTCAAACTGGGGACTTGGCATTTGTACCCTTGTGGTGTTTTCCTTAAACATTCAGTCATAGACTTTTCCCACCCATTCTAATTTTATCCAGCCAATCATTTTTTAAATAGACTAAAATAATGATGTTGTAGTATACTTTTCTTTTTGATCCTAATATTCTGCTTATCTGCTAATTGATGTAAAAGGGTTTGCATGCATTTACTTGCATACTTTCACTATGGCCAATAGCATCTGCTCAATAAATGGTTCCCTCCAGAGTACTGGATCAGCAATGCCAAGTAATTTCTATTTGCTGTGCATTGAAGACATTTGTGTCTGAAATCAAAAGATGAAAATGAGCTTAGAGATCAGAGTTTCAGCTTTTATTCCTTGATATTTACATTTAGATATCTTAAACAACATAGAACAGAACACATTTTGTGTCAAACTACAGTTTTTTTTAAGTGAGCTTAAAAATTTGAACAGGGTGTCCATCTAAATTAAAGTAAAAATTACTTAATATTTGGTTGTCTGTCTTTTGTTTGCAATAACTGCATTAAGCCTACAACCCATAGACTCCACCAGAGTTCTTTTTTTCACTGGTTATGCCTTTCCAACATACAGTGCAGGATGGAAAGACATAAAAAGTACAACAGTGCAAGGAATCCCAATATTACAGTAGCTCTCCTAACAGATAGGAAACTACAAGACCAAATGACAGTGTCAAATGACTCCATGCTGCATGTCATCCTGAATTTCTAGCAAGAGATAATTAAAGTTTTCAGACTTGGCAAATTAACTAAAATCTTGAGATGGTGTGCTTATGATTCAGATATTATACCTAACAAAGATTCAAGATTCTTTATTGTCATTTCAACCACATATAGCTGACGTAGAACATAGTAAAATGAGATGGCATTTCTCCGGGACCTGGTGCAACATAAACATATAGACATATGACACATACTGAGAATAATAAGACACATACTGAGAACAGTTTAGAATAAATAAATAAATAAAGTGTAACATGTGCAACGTGGTGCAATAGTTGTAAACAATGCAAAGATCAGATGAACATAGTGCAAAAAACCAAAATTGTGCAAAACAGTACACAGAAGGCACAATAAAAGAAGTGATGTGCAGTAGCAGCGGATGAGGTAGTGCAGATTGTGAGTGTGTGTGTTTGTGAGTGAGTGAGGGGGAGAGAGAAAGACAGGGTTTGTGGTGTTATGTAGTCCTGGGTTTGAGTGTGTGGGTGAGTATGAGGGGGTCTTTTGTGTAGTACAGTCCTGGGTTACTGAGGAGCCTGATAGCTTGAGGGAAGAAACTGTTAGACAGTCTGGTTGTGAGGGCCCAAATACTCCGGTACCTCTTCCTGGATGGCAGGAGGGTGAAGAGTGTGTGTGAGGGGTGTGTGGGGTCATCCACAATGCT
>VUQH01091234.1:0-12534 GCA_015106775.1 Etroplus canarensis
TGGGTGATGGGGGGGTGATTGCTTATCTGTTGTCTGAGTACATGTGTATGTGCGTGTGTGTGTGTGTGTGTGTCCTGTGTCCAACTCGAGAGAGAGAGAGAGTGCCCTTTCACCCAATTTGAGCAAGAGTCAACCATCTCCCGGCTGACGCAGGTGACCTTGAGGAAGTTCAGGATAGGGCAGAGAGTCATACATAGTCTTGTAATCTGGGAGGATTGTTGTTCCAGCTTCGGCCTTGGAGCTTCCAGCTGGTGAGGGGGAGGCCGCATCAAGATACAGATTGTTTGGTTTTAGGGCAAAGAACTGCATTCCAATTCGCAGTTGGTCTAATGTCCATCACTGGTCGCAAGTTTGTCCATTTCCCGTTGCGGAGTCGCGAGCTTCTCCATGATTTTATCCATATTGCGTTCAGTTAACACAGTCTGAGTACTCGTGGCTCTACCCACCGCTTCAATCATGCCGGCCAGCCTTGTGGGATTTTTGAACAGCTGTAACCGCTTTCAATAGTCGTCGATAAGCCAGGGCCTTTGCAGTCTAGTTTTGTATATTTTGAAGTATCTCCTTGGTTTGAGTTTCCTAATATTTCCCTAGTTTATTTATATATTGGAGTTTTGTCTTAGTCCTGTTTATTATTGCATTCCTGTTTAGTAGAACTTGTTGAGCCTCTTTGTTGCTTTTCCATTTCTTAGTATTTTCCCTGATGTATTCCTCTCTGACGTCAAGTTTGCTATTATGTCATGTTCTGTCTTGTTTGTTCCTGTTTTATTTTTAAGCCATTTGAGTCTTGTGCATTGTGCTGAGTTTTACTTCCTGCCCCTGATCGTTGCCACCTGTGTTCCTCTCCCTCTTGTTTCTCGTTTGCTCGTTAGTCTGCGTGTATTTAGTCTCTGTCTTTCTTCAGTTCAAGGTTGCGTTGTTGATGTTGAAATGGATGTTGCTTCCCTCCCACAGTCGTGTGAGCTTTTGTAGTTTGGTTTCCCTGTTTAGAAGAGTTTAAGTTTATGTATTAACCTTTGGCAAATAAAGCCATCTTTAGTAAGATCTCTCTCGTCTCCTGGAGTCTTGCGTTTGGGTCCTCACCTCACCCACACTCATGACATGACAGTTCCTCAACACAGAAGTGCAGTTTGGCAACAGTTTCTGGCAGATTGCTGAACTTTTGAGGCTCTCTGCCTCTCTAAGGTGCTCTTTTTATACCCAGTCACATTACTGTTCCAATTAACTTCTTTAGCTGCAACAAGTTCCTCCAACTTTTTAAGGAACCTGTCTGAATTCAGTTTTAAGTGTTCTGTAATACCTGCTGCACATCTCAAGTATGAACATCTGATTTCTGACTGCTGGCCACATTTTCACTGAAAACACACTTCTGCCACAAGAAAAGCTAAGAAACAGTCACTTGAGAGGATTTCATTTGTAACGAAATGCACTGGGAGAGGAGTAAACTTATACAGTGTATTGTATTAAGTTTTTTTTACAATCCAAGCCTAGTGAAGGTCTGAAATGTGCACATCCATCCCTTTTATATTTGTTCCCTCCTATTTCTTTGCTTCCTCCTCTTCGCTTTCTTGTTCTTTGCAAATGAAACCCACGGAGCTCCCTCACTTTCAAAACAAGCCGAATCCCAGCCTGGGAGTTGGTTTTTCCTCTCGTTCTTTTCAATCGAGAAGTCGAGTTAACTAAAGAAGCGATAAGGGGCCTCTCCGGGCTTCCGTAGGAATTTATTTGACTGTTCCAGCGGAGCAGAAATCTTGCAGCAGCAGCAGCGCGAGCGGAGGCTCAGGTGATCCGACTGTCAGGAGAATTACACTGAATATCTGAGTGTGTCTGAACGCGTGTGTGAACACGCCAAGTGGACTAATGTGCTCTGTTGAGTTCTGGCTCCATCTGGGATCCACAGAGAGGCACAGACAGCACCGCCTGAGGTCCGGCGCGCGCACACACACACACACTGAAACACACAGAAACACACACCTACATTCCTATACTTGTGTATCTTTTCATCTTTTCTTTCAGTCTCTTTTTTTTTTTCCTCTTTGTCCCTGGCTCTCTCTCTCTCTCTCATGCCGTCGCCTCGGGGTGACACACAACAGCAGATGGACTAGACTGAAAGACACACGCATTCGAGCATGCATACACACACACACACACACACACACACACACACACACACACACACACACACACACAAAGCTGCAGGCCAGTCAGCTGTCTGCCTGCTGCTGCCTCAGTGAAGATGAGAGCTGGAGTCTCTTCCAGTCATCCGCCTCATTCAGAGCTGTTTGAAGGAATTTACCATTAATATTCAATAAAGTGAAGAAGACATTCTTTTTTCAGACCGCAGACTTTACGAAGTTTTCTCACAGAACTGAAAGGAACTGAATCCATTTTACCCCGGTGAACATTGTATTGCTTAGAAAGACACACATTTTAAGTTTCTGATGAGATCCCAAAGTGTCCAGAGATGTTGAATTTATCAGGCAGAATATTGCAGAAATGTATGCGAAATGATTCCTGCCCCGGACATATCGATATTTCCATTTCATGAATGGCGCGGCCATAAATGGATAGCATTATAAAATAGAATATTTCAGTGTTGGTGTCAAATGAAGAGTACCGGGTGGGGAAATAATATAGAGATGTAATTTCTCCAGAGCGCGCTGGGTCTGCCTCAGAGCCTCCTGCCGGTAGTACACCTGAAACACCTTATCTACGAGGTGCCCGGGAGGCATCCTGGTCAGATGGAGGAATCACCTTAACTGGCTCCGAGTTCCTCGCCCTGTCTCTAAAGACACCCTTCAGAGGGAACTCGCTTCTGCCATTTGCATCCACAATCTCAGTCTTTTCATCACTTACCGAGCGCTTGTGACCGTAGGTGAGGGTGAGGAATGCAGAGAGGCCGGTAAATAAACAGCTTCGCTTTAATGCTCGACTCCCTTGTCCACAACAGACCGGTATGGCGTCCACAGCACCGATCGATCTGTCAGTCTGCCGCTCCACTCTCTCCTCACTCAAGAACAAGACCCCAAGATACTGAAACTTCTCCACCTGGGGTAGCGACTCATTCCCAACCCAGAGAGGGCACACTACCCTTTTACACCTAGGAAACGATGACCTCAGACGTGGATGTGCTAATTCTCATTCCAGTCCCTTCCTACTGCTCCAGTGCAAGCTTGGAGTTTAATGCTCTACCGAGCCAACAGAACCACATCATCTGCAAAAAAGCAGAGGCTACATTTGCATCATTAAACTCTTGGGTTTTATAGGACCCTACAAAACTCAAAGTTTATTTCTTACTTTTTACCTATCAGTAAAATGACAGCCCTGTTCTTCTATTAATGTACTTGGTTAACTCAGCGTACTGTGTACTAATCCTGTGGCTCTATAAGCAGACTACGGGGGTAAATAATTTGCTATTAATCTTAAAATTGTGCTCTATTATTTTTTTAAAGTGCATATATATCAATGACAGGAGCACAACATGTCCTTTTCTCTCTGGTACTTTATCTCATGGTGAATAGAAGCTCTGATACATTTGTGACACATCACATCTATCATGAAATCATTCACTTCTCTCATGGTGCAAAAGCTTCATCCTTTAACTGCACAGCTTGGCTTATTCTCCAGCTAACTGGCGTGTATGGCAAAAGATTTAAGTCCATTCACATTGTGACCAAAATGTACTTTCAGCTACTCCCTTGCATTTTCCCCAAGGGGTTGCCAGAGCATATTAACCCCCGGCAGAGGTTTTACTCTACCCTACCTGGAAAAAAAACTGGAAAAAAGTACTGGAAAAAGACATTTTACGGTCATGTATTCAGAATTTTGGTACCGAAAGGCATCATAACCATCAGTTCTGTTCACACCCCTAGCAGTGGAGCACGGACACGCTGGAACAGAACAGGGGCCCAGGCCAACCCCAGAAAAGCAACCCCATAGCATTATCCCTCCTCCACCAATCTTTACCGTTGTCACAGTGCAGTTAGTAGAGCACTGGTGACATTTATGCACTATGCAACGTCGCTCTATAATTTCACGTGGTCTGGTACTTCGTGGCTGAGGGTCCTGAATGCTTCCACTTTGCAAAAATACCACCTGTGGGTTATTAAGGAGGGAAGAAATTTCACCAACTGACTTGCTGAAGCAGTGGTGTCCTATTACAGTACCACGCTGGAACTCAAGGAGTTCTGTTTGTAAAGGCAGACTGTGTGACTAGGTGTTTGATTTTATATACATCTGGGATTGAGTGAGGCACCTGAATTCACTGCACAGTACTTTTGTCCATACAGGGCATCAGCTCCTCTTAGCACAGTTCTATCCTTTATAGATGCTGAGAATGCATTCCATCTGACTTTGTACTATGGGCACAAAAAGATGGAAAATGAATGATGTTATCACTGTTATCATCCTGCAAAGTCTTTTAGCTACAATTTCTTTCCATGACCTCACCACCGAAAGGTAATTTAGAGCCCGGTCTGTGGTTCAAAGGACAAGATGGATGAGCGCCGGGTCTCTTTAGGACACTGTCTCTGTTTCAAAGCAGTTTGGGAAACAGCCAGAGGTGAGGAATTTATTTCCAGCAGTGAGCAAAGAGGAGCCCAACCATCCAGCACCTCTAAGTAAGAGTTTAAAGGGATTATTTCCAAACAGCTAGAGGATGACAGTCACAGATGAGACTCAGCTCCTCAGATCCTGAGGAGATACTGAGGTGAATTGATTTCACAGAGGAAGGCAGAAAGCCCTCTTCAGCTGAGGAGACAACATCGGGTTAAGGGTTAACGGGCAAATCGCTGTCGTTCAACTAAAACAAAGAACTGTGTCGAATAGTTATTGGATGTACTTAAACAGCTTTTTTCCTCGTAGCTGTGGGGCCGTGCAATCGGAGAGTTGCTTCAAAGACAAATCTCACTGGAGCCCTTGCTAATAATTGTCGTTGTTGCCTCTTTGTTAGAGACTTTTCAAAATCTTTCACTGTCTATTCTGCACAGCAACCGGCAGTCAGTAGCTTATGTTTGCATTCAGAATTTTGCAGGATGGGCTGTTTTAGTGACTATAGACAGTATGCAGAACTGTAAAAAAAAAAAAAAAAAAAAGACCCAGTTGAAGTGTTGCCTTTACATGCTGTTTAAAAGCTTGTTGAGCTCCTGATCATTTGAAGTAAGGTGAGCTCAGTCAGTCGGGAAATCCTCAGAGTACAACACCGCTCATCTGCATTGAAAGGAGGTGGCTCAGCGTCTGACCAGCATGCCACCAGGATACCTCCAAGGTGAGATGTTTCGGTCATATCCAACTAGGAAGAAGCCTCAGGGCAGACCCAGCACATACAAAGAGATTACATTTCTCAGCTGGCCTGGGAATGCCTTTATGTTCTCAGAGAAAGGCTAGAGGCGGTGGCTGGGGAGAGGGAAGACTGGACATCTCTGCTTAGACTGCAGCCCTTATGACCCAAACTCAGATAACCGGCAGAATAAGGAGGATGGATGTAAGCAGGGTACGATTTGTGTGGAAAAAAAAAACAAAAAAACTGGGAGGATTTTTTTTTTTTCTCCATGAAAATATTTCAGGAACCACAGTGGTCCTGTATGTTCAGAACCCTGTTAGAATTGGTATTATTTATTACTGCTCTCAATGTGACACTTGTATAATTGAAGCTTATAATCTTATAAATTCCCAACCTAAATATAGAACTACGGTGTTTACAAGAATATTATGTTTTATCAAATTATTATTTGTAGTAAAATGTGTTCCTCTTGCAAACACAGGCGAGCCAACCAATTGTAACAATACAAATGGTAAATGTTATTTTAACGTGCCACAAATACATCCCTCGTTCACTTAGTGCTATTCAGCCAGCTGTGCCAGTTACCTTCAATAGGTCTATTCAATTACCACAATCAGAGGCAGCATTTGTAAAAGGGAGCAGTCAGCTGTGGAGGAGGAGACTTTGAACCCCCTGTGCTCCCTCTCTCCAGGGAGGAGAGTTGGTACCAGGAGGCAAAATGGCCACAGCTCAGGCAAAACCACCAATGCTGGACTATGGATAAGGTTTGTGTGGTGGGCTGGGACCGGTGGTTGCCAGATGGGACCCGCCTCCATGAGCACTCCAATGACCTGTCAGTCCTCTGAGGAGGCCGTGGGGAGCGAAATTGCTTTGGTGGGGGAGGACCTCGGGAGAGCTGTGTGCAGGCCACGGGACAGTAACCATGGATAGACTACCTCACCCCCAGTGGGCAGACTGCGTAAGAGCTGCCTTGACAGAATGGCAACCTGTTCAGGGAGCTCACTGCCTCCTGCCCGATGATAGCTGGGACAGGCTCCAGTGGGACTTTGGGAATTTGAGAGTTGATAAATTTGAGAAAATTGCTCATCTCTGTAATGTGCTTTATTCCTTCATGAGAGCAGGTTGCAGCTTGTAATTAATGCGGTGAATAGCAGTCAGGTTAGGGTGAATCATCTTGTGCAGGAGTGTAGCTGCTTGCAAAGCCAACACACTGTGCCCATAACATTTCATCAGGGACGCCCTTCAAAGTACGACTTTCTAACTGCACAATGTCACTGATGGCAGCCCCAGTGCACAACTGCAGCTCAACAAGTTGAAATAAGAAGCTGCAGAACCTACATTTAATGATGTTCCGGTGTGGCTGGTCAGCATGCGTGCATATGCAGGAATATTCCTAGAATTTTTTTTTTGTGAGGCTCCTGTAAAATCTGCTTTAATTTAGCTAACGGTAGCTTTCGTACTGAGACGGCATTTTTTTGTGGGCTAAAGAAAAGCTGGAACCGAACGGGATCCAGATCAACCCCACTTACCACAGCGTCATCCCTACTGTCACAGGAGCGTGAATGTTGAAAGTGATAGTCCATTTTTGATTCAATGATTGCGCTAAAGACTGTTTTTTTGTTTTTTTTGACTGGTCAAACAAATGTAGTCACGGGTTATCCTGGAAGTCTAGATGCTACTTCATCTGAAACGCACCAATGTAATGTCAGTGTCTCATATTGCTACAGTTATAAAAGCTCAGTTGGTTGCTCCTGGGCCATCTGGATGGGGGCAGGGGATCAACCTGTCAACCCTGCAATTACCGGGCGGCACAACCTACTGCGAAGTCACAGCCACCAAGACACGAGCCAGGTTTGCCGATTTGTGGTTGGCTGAATGATGCTGAAGCTTGTTGGTTGTTGGACAAACTTGCTTGAGCGAACTGAGCTTAAATTTCAGAGCTGCAGCGAAATGGCTCGTTTCAGATTGAACCAGTCCAGCTTGATTGAAGGTGTGTAGCTTTGCTTCGGGTGCAGTTGTCGGAGTGAAATGTGAAAAAAGAGACGGATGCATTTCAAAGGAGGTATAATTGATTTATATATATTTTTTCTGTCAGTCAAAGCAATTAACAACAAAAAAAAAGCCTCTCAAACCTCAAGACATGCGTGATCTCCTTCTATCGTGTGAGTGTGTAGCTATTAGTGTCACTTCAGCATGGGAACAGCGCTCATTATCCAACACACACTCACTCACCGTGTCTTTAAAAGCGCCAATTAGAGACATTTAATCACTGTACTGTCTGGCCAAGTTACACTGAGTTAAAAAGACAGGAAGAGAAGGAGCGAGAGAGGGAATCGAGTTGATGTGACTCAGCTCGGGCTTGTTAACCAACCCCCGAGACCTGCAGCCTCAACAGTAGCAGCAGTAGGTGTGTTCTTCAGGATTGAAAGGCTTCAATATGTGACATTCAGTCAGAAAATCAGCCTCCATCTGTTTGAGCGATTGCAATGTAGACTCAGTAATGTGGACATACTAATGATACCTGACTGGAAAAAGTGTTTAAATGGTTTCTGACGGCACCCAACGATTAATCAGACTTTAGCGGGAGTCATAAACCAACTTCTTTAACTACAAGGACGTTGCCGCAACCCCCCCACAGAGGCCTGGTGTCAATATCATGGAGTCAGTCTGGGACTGCATGAAGAAAAAGACAGTGAGACAAACCAAAAGCACTCAAGAACTATAGCAAGTTCTCCAAGAGGCTCCTAGCAATTTGTCTGCTGACTGCCTTGGAAAAAAAAAAAAAAAGTTCTTCTAGGGAAAGGTGCTCTAAAAAAAATCAGTGCCTCAAGCCTTTACAGAGTCGTGTCAGTAAGTCTTAGTAAGCTGAACTAAAACTTGTGTCTCCAGTATTCAAAGATAATCCATATTTAGGCCATAAGTATTTGGACAAAGACAATTTTTGAATTTTGGCTCTGCATGCCACCACAGTTGACTTTAAATCAGACAAGATGGGTTTGAAGTGCAGACTTTCAGCTTTAATTCAAGGTGTTGGCCTTAGCTGTTTTGACCTTGGACCCATTTTTATACACAATCGCCCATTTTCAGAGTCCCAAAAGTAAATAGACAGTTGAGTGACAAGCAGTTCCATGGCCAGGTGAGATCTCTATTTCCGTAAATAGTAAGCAAATAAAAGATCAGGAGTGTTGAACCTGCATTTGGTAGCTGTTTGCTAGAAACTCTCAATATAAGGTCCAAAGAGAAGTCGGTGCAAGTGAAGGCGGCCGTTGGGCTAAAAAACTATAATAAACCTATCAAGAGAGATGGCACAAACTTTAGCAGTGGTCAAATCAACAATTGTGAACATTCTTTACAGAAGGAATGCACTGGTCAGCTCAGCAACACCCAAATTGCCTGGAAGACCACAGAAGACAACTAAAGTGGGTGATCGCAGAATTCTCTTCTTGGTTAAGAGAGACCCTTCGCGATATCTTGCCAAGTCAAGGACAATTTCAAGGAGGTAGGTGTATCATTGTCAGAGTCTACAATCAAGAGACACTTTCATGAATGTAAATACAAATGGTTTACAACAAGGTCGCAAACAAGAACAGGAAGGTCACATTAGACTTTGTCAGACAACGTCTAAAAGAGACTGCTCAGTTCTGGAAAACATTCTTTGGACAGAAGAAACAATGATGAAAAGTATGGGAAAGGAACAGGTCATGATCCAAAGCATAGCACATCATCTGTCAAACATGGTGGAAGCAATGTTATGGCATCCGGATCACTAGTGTTTATGATGCCTCCGGTGTGGAGGCGTTATGTTTTCGGGTTGTCCCTCTGTTACACATCTTGTTACCACAACGGGAGCTGACTTGTTAGCTGCATCTTAACCAGACTTTGTGTAGTTTACACCTACGATGGGTAGAAGATCTGATAACTTGAGATCGTGAGGTCAAGGTCACACAGGGTCAGATTTAAGGTGGAGGCATGTAGTGGCCGAGTTCTGGGCATTTTATCGGTGCCGTCACTACTTCTATCAGCAGTCACGGCATCAAAGCAACCCGAGGGTTTTCTCAAGACAAAGAAATGGCCAAGTCAGTTACCTGATCTCAACCTGACAGAGCAGCTTTTCAGTGACTGAAGGCAGAGAGACCCACAAACAAGCAGCAGCTGAAGTGAGCTGTAGTAAAGGAAACACAGCGTTTGGTGATGTCCACGGGTTCTACATGTCAGGCAGTCACTGGCTACAAGGGATTTTCATCCAAGTATTAAAAACAGTCCTCATATTTAAAATGCGTTTGTGTTTTTGAGCTTTTGAAAAATGGGGACTGTATAAAAATGGCTGTAATTCCTGAACACTTAATGCAATTTGTTTGTTGAACCCCTTGAATTAAAGCTTAAAGTCTGCACTTCAATCACCCATTGATTGTTTGACTGTAAAAAGGCATGAAACTATCAACAGAGGCTGTAAAATTGCCTTTTAATGTCAATCAGTTGGGCGTTTTAACATAGGAGTCTATGGGGAAGGACTCCCTTTTAGAGTCAGCCATGAGTGGCCATTAGAGGAGCCGCTGTTAAGAAGCTTAAATCTCAGAAACGAACTGAACTAAGTCGAAACGTCAAAATTGAATCTGCAAATCACCAAAACGAGTGCTTATGACGGGGACGGTGGACTGTCTGAGGGCCGAAACCATCAGACATTAATAAGTGGTGAGCACTGATGGTGTGTGTGATAGGCTGGGACGACCCCAGACCTCTGATTCTGTATCTCTGTCTAAGTATCAACGCAACAATGACTCTGAAAATGATCACAGTGAAATTACCTGCTGACAGCTCCACTTGCGGGAGAAAAATATTTGAGATGTTTCTAAAGGGGCTTTTAGGTGTTTTTGCCCATTTCACTTTCACAGGCAGAGTTTTTCCTGGAGACCACAGAGGACAAATGAAATCACTCACGCTTTCTCTCTCTCTCTTTGTGTAACTGAGTGTGACTCGTCCAGACAGCCAGTGCAGTGATTAAATGTCTCTAATTGGTGCTTTTAAAGACACAGAGAAGGCAGAGCATGAAGCTGAAGCAGCTATTTTAGTGTCACTTCAAGACGGGGAGAGAACTCGTTATGTAACATCCACGCACACAGTTGTGTCTAAGTGTACACTAAAGAGCTGTGCACTGAGCCCCTGTGTGTGTGTGTGTGTGTGTGTGTGTGTGTGTGCGCTCCTATCCTGCTGTCATAATCAAAGACAAGCAGCTGAACGAATGACGGAAAATAGATTTTTAAAAAAACAAGGCAAAGAAAGGAGACAAAACCAATTCAGGGGAGATGGAGATGGAAAAAGATCAACGTTTTCCCAAAGATATGCTGTAAGTAACACAGACACTGGTTCACCTGAGGAAACGCTGATCGATAGAAGTATTGATCGGCGGTCTGAGTGGATCCTTCTGTCTCGGCAGTAATGAGGCTTCATGGGATTTAAAACTAAACTTTTAAAACACTTTGGTTGACGTCTGCTCGGCAGAGAGGTGTGTCGAGTTTCAAAACCTCAGCGAGCTGGGAGGAAGTGTGAGGATTAAACAAAGTCAGGGTGCGTATCTTTGCACATCGAAACTGAATCTAACAAGTGAGCTCACTGGATGATTTCTCTAAAGTCATAATAGTGCAGTTTGGATAACAAGCAGCCACTCAACCGAAATGCTTTAGGGACCAGCGAATTCTATGTACATGTAGGTCCCCAGAAAAGTCTATTTTTAACTTAATTTAGCAGTTTTTAAGACTGCTTGCTTTTTTTTTTCTTTCATCAGGTCTAAAGGACCATTTTAAAAGCTCAAAGTAACTACCGAAGACAGTTGGAAACTAATTTTTAGGGACTATTTTCGTAGGTGGATGAATCAGTCCGTCTATGCACCCGTTCTCTGCCACTGGGTCCAGGATGGGCCACAGCAGCAGGCGACCACACTGGGTGCCACTGTCAGGTAGGAAACAGGAAACTCAGGCTACAGTTTGCTAAAATTTGCCTGGTCTGATGATGTAATGATGCGGGGGATATTTTCTTCACACACTTCAGGCCCCTTAGTACCAGCTGAGCATCATTTAAACCCTACAGCCTCCCTGGGTATTGTCCCGTCCCTTTCTGTCCTCATCTTCTGATGGCTGACTCCGGCAGGATAACGCACCATGTCACAAAGCTCAAAACTTCTCAAACTGGTTTCTTAGACGTGATGAGTTCACTGCGCTCAAACGGCTTCCGCAGTAAGCAGATCTCAATCCAACAGAGATTCTCATCATGGACGTGCAGCCGCCAAATGTGCAGCAGCTGTGCGAAGCTATTGTGTCAATATGGACCAAAATCTCCGGGGAACGTTTCCAGCACCTTGTTGACACAAAGAATTAAAGCAGTTCTATTTAATTCGCTTCAGTTTTAATGATTTAGCATCAATTTGCAACCAAAGTCGCCTCAAGGTGCATCACACTGTAGGGAGAAAACCCAAACAACCAGATGATCCCTTTATGTGCAAGTCCTTGGTGACTGCGGGAAGGAAGAACTCCCTTTTTGCAGGAAGAGCCCTTCAGCAGAACCAGGCTCAGGGAGGGGCAGCCATCTGCCTCGATCGGTTGGGGGTGGGGGGAGAGCAAAGACAGACAGACTGTGGGGGAGAGAAGACAATGTTTAATGACATGCAGCAGCAGCAGCGAGTAAAAGCATGGGGAGTGAAAAGAGGTGGGTGGAGAAGAAAAGTCCAGCACATCACAAGAAGCCCCCCAGCAGCCTGAGCCCACTGCAGCATAACTAAGCCCTAACTATAAGCTTTGTGAAAAAGGAAAGTTTGAAGCCTGATCTTAAATGTGGAGGGTTCTGAAGGCAATGAGCCAAAATTCTATTTTTAAATGCAAACTTTTTTCTGGACATTATTTGAAGTGAAGCTGAATTTGAAGTTATTTGAATTTACAGGGCAAAAAATATTTTTGACACTGGGCCTATTTTTAGTGGTTTAATCCACATTCTGTACTGACTGTGGCGAGAATTATGCTCACCTAAATGCAACGCTGACTACAACATCCTGTCCTCTGGGTCTGACACATGACCCGCTCGCTCCTGACTCTTCACTGATCTTAAGTGGGTGGAGTTTGTACCCAGTCAAGTTTGTCTGTGGGTTAGTAACCATGACGACCAAAGTCATACCTGAAGGCAGGGGTGTGTTTTTGTGTGTGTGTGTGAGTGTGTCTGTGTGCATGATGTGCTGCTGGGCTGGGATTGGCCGGTTGGCTGGCTGCCAG
>VUQH01091234.1:23839-34872 GCA_015106775.1 Etroplus canarensis
GGGACTGCAAAAAAGACAAAGTTCAGTAAAAAGCACAAAAAAGTTTAATTATGAGATTAACTTTTCTGCTCTGTGTGTGTGTGGGTGTGTGTGTGTGTGTGTGTGTGTGTGTGTGCGCGCGCACGTGTGCGTGTGTGTAATCCTATGAATCACACTAATTAATCTTCTCCATTAGTGCTCTCTGTCTCTCTGCAGTGTTTTTGTTTGAAGTGGATAATTTATTACTACAGAGGCTGTTTGCATAGACTTCATTAGAATATAAAGAGCCATAAATCATTTCAGTTTTCTGTGTACCTGCAGCTGTCTGTCCATCTGTCAGTCTTTCTGCTTGTTTGTCTCGCTCCTAATTTGATCTCTGTTGTGCTCAAAGTGTTTTTCGCTCCAACTTCACTCTAATTCTAACAAAGGCCAGTTTTATTCTGATATCACACTCCAAACTGTATATCCTTTTCACTTGTATCCATGGCAACCTGCAGCTGGCAACAACTGCAAGTTTGGCTCTCACTAACCAGCATCATTATTTCCATTCAAGGCTGAAATAAATCACATCTCCTCAGCCCCTGTAATAAGAAAATCATTCACCTCTCCTACTCCCTTTTTAAGGAGTTTGTTGTAGAAGACTATAGCGTTCTCATTGGTAAAATGGAAAAACAATTTTGGCAATTTTTGGGGTTATTGTCTCATGAATAATATTAGCTCAGTATGTTGTGTATTGTTGTGTTTTGAACTTGAATTATTGTGTTTGGGTTGAGACGTGAAGAAGAGAGTGCAGGCAGGGTGGAGTGGGTGGAGACGGGTGGCAGGGGTGCTTTGTGACAGAAGGATAGCAGCAAGAGTGAAAGGGAAGGTTTACAAGACGGTAGTGAGACCTGCTATGATGTATGGAGATGGTGGCCCCGATGAAAAGACAGGAGGGTGGAGCTGGATGTGACAGACTTGAAGATGTTGAGATGTTCACTGGGAGTGACCAGGATGGACAGGATTGGAAATGAGTACATCAGAAGGACAGCTCAGGTTGAGAAGTTTGGAGATAAAGTCAGAGGGACATGCTCAGAGGAGGGATAGTGGACATATTGGACAAACGATGTTGAGGATGGAGCTACCAGGCAGGAGAAGAGGAAGACCACAGAGAAGGTTGATGGGAGGACATGCAGAGGGTTGGTGTGAGGGAAGAGGATGCAAGGCAGAGGGTGAGATGGAGGCAGATGATCCGCTGTGGCGCCCCCTAATGGGAGCAGGTGAAAGAAGAAGTGTTTCAGTTCGTTTTTTTAGATTTTATGATGTATTTTTGTGTATTTAGTTGCTTCAGTGTTTCCCCATTATTCCTCCCATCTAAGATAAGATATTTATCCCACGAATGGAAAATTCTTATATTTTGCCCTTATTTTTTACTTTTATTTATACTAAAGTGTGAACTTCTTGCACCTCACTGTGTGTTACTTTAGGCGGTTGTAACTAGTGAATTTCTCCACTGTGAGATCAATAAAGTTCTATTCTATTCAGTCGTTAGAGTAGCAAAAGACACACACAGATCAAAATATAAAAAGTGGCATATTGACAAGAAATATAAAAAATACCAAATACAAAAATAGACACAATCTATTCTGTCCTAATTCTCCTTGTCCTGTAGTTTTGACCTGTCTGTCTTGCTTTGTGTGGTCTCCATACTTCAGTTTCTGTTCATTCTAGGGTTACTTCCAACTTTTCCTTCCTTTGAGCTTGTTTGCCCTCCGCTGATCTCCGCAGATCAGCTGTCATTAACTGTTTTTACCTGTGCCCTGCTCTCTCCTGTGTCTCGTTTTGTGTGTCTGCGTGTTCTCACCAGACACTTCATTAGGTACACCTTGCTAGTACCAGGTTGAAGCTCCCCCCTTTACCCTTCAGAACTGTTTTAAATCTTTGTGGCATAGATTCAACAAGGTGCTGGAAACATTCCTCAGAGTGTGTGGGGTCACATAGCACCACACAGTTGCTGCACAACATGATGCCATGACGTAAATTTCCTGTTTCGCCATGTCCCAAAAGAGCTCTGCTAGATTGAGATGTGGTGAAGGTGCTTGAAGCAGCCGTCAGAAGATGGGTACAGTGAACATCAAGGGATGGGCACGGTCACCAAAAATACTGAATCACTGGCCCAAGGCAGGATGGAGGCAGGGATTCTGACTGTACCATCCAAATGTCGCAGCAAAACTCAAGACTCCTCGGACCAGTCTTCCAGTCCTGTCAGGAGTGACACCTGGCGTGGTCTAGCCCATTTGCTTCAAGGTTGGACATGTTGTGCATTCAGAGGTGCTCTCCTGCACGACTCACGAATTGGAGCGGGTCCGTCTTCTAATCAGAAGGTCGGCAGTTCAAACCCAGGCTCCTGCAGTCTGCAAGATGATGCGTCCTTGGGCAAGACACCGAATCCAATGGAGCCATGAGAGTATGAATGTCTGTGTGGTAGTTAAATGCACTTAAAGGCCAGAATAAAGTGCTGCATATGGGTGAGTGAGGCTTGTAGTCTAAAGCGCTTTGAGTGCACAGTAAAGAGTAGAAAAGTGCTGTATAAGTACCCATCCATTCACCGTTCATGAGTTACTGTTGCCTTCCTACCAGTCTGAGGCAGTCTGGTTGTTCTCCTCTGATCTCTGGCATTAACAAGACATTTCCTCCCAGAGAGCTGCCACTCACTGGATATTTCCCCTTTTTCTCTGGAAACCCTACAGATGGTCGTGTGGGAAAGTCTCAGAAGATCAGCATTTGCTGAGACGATTCTCAGTCTGTCACCAACAACCATGGCGCATTCAGTTACTTAAATCACCTTTCTTCCCAATCCTGATGCTCAGTTTGAACTTAAGCAGGTCGCCTTGAACATCTCCACATGCCTAAATGCACCGAGTTGCTGCCATGCGATTTTCTGATTAGAACGTGCACTTTAACCTTTGCACCCAATGAAGTGGCTGTGAGTGTATGTTGGCTCATAGGTCATGAGGTCAATATTTCTTTGGTGCTGTCATGTTGGGATTGCACCTATGAGGTTAACTTTACTGTCCCAGAGATGAAACTTATCTCAGGCATATTGGTACAGTATTACAGTAGTAGAGTATTTTTAAATGATTAAAAGACACGTTAAAACCAGATGCTTCTGATCTTTAACTTGACTTCCACCTGGTGCGAATGTGGCGTGAAGATCTTGGCTCGACAGAAACGGTGATTCCATGAGCAAATTGCGGGGTTTTGGTTATCATGTGTGACTTGGTGTATAACAGCAGCAGCATGGAGAGGACTATAGATTCAAACTTCTTGGAACAGCGTGGCTTCAAAGCTTCTTAGAGCCTGTTAAAGGGAAAAATTCAGCATAAGTTATACATCATTAGCCACACTGCCAGAACTCTGTAGATGTCTAATCAGGACGCTGCAGGAGCCTTAAAAACTCAGCACACTTTCTTTGTGGTGCTGGTAACAAATCCGCAGGATCTGCTGTGATGTCGGGGTCGCACACACTGAAGATCTGGAGCGCAGTCGGTCCGCCACAATGCAGGGTCTTCGCCGGGTCAACACGTTGCTGAAACACACCAGGGCTGATGCTGGGTCGGCCGAGACTAAGCAGTTGGCGAGGCTGAGAGCGCGATGGAGGAAACAGATGGCAGAGTGAAAGAATGATCAGTGTGACAAAATGTAAAGAGAAACGAGCAGACGGAGGAAAGAGAAGAGGAGATGGCGGGTAGGAGAGGGAAGAAAATGAGCAGATAAACAAAACAGATGGAGAAATGAGAGTGAAAACAGAAAGAAAGGCGGAATAAAGACATTATATAAACACCCCATCTGCTGGTTAATGAGATTCACTCTGCTCAGAGAGGAGGAGATGTTATCATCCGTCTCTAACATCCTCATTGTCAGGTAAAGATGCGATGTGACTGAGGAGAAGCGTTCAAACAGCGAGCCTTTACTGCCGCCGTCTTATGTAAACATCGCCGCCGATGCTGCCGAAAGTGAGCCGCCATCGCCGCCTGAGTTCAGCGGTTTTCCAACTCCCTGCTCCGTGTGACCACGCCAGCCACGCTGGGGGAAAATAATAGAGCAGTTAATTTTCTTGGTACGTGACAGCAGGAGATTGTATGACAGCTGTCCACCAGCGATAATGGGTGTCAGGCAGCATCAGCGTCACAGTTGAATCATCTGCTCCGTGCCCACAGGCAGTATTTAAGATAATAGTTGGCTCGAATTGTTGCCTTGGGTGTCCTAACTTCAGTTTCTGTCTCAGAATATCAGTGCATGTATTATTTAAGTACCGTTTAAAAAGTGAAAGGCCATTAAAGATGATAAATTGTTTAATCTGTTAAAACATTCATAGGTGCTGTGTTTTGAGGAGTATGAATAAAATCACCTTGAGTGGAAATAAAATACTAAAAATGCTTTATGAGGTGCAAAAGCTCAGATCCTCCTGGAGTAAAGAGACTGGAGCCTTCCAAAAATTAATACATGAAGAAAATGTTTTTTTCTATAAAATAAGAAAAGAGGGACGTAGTTAGTTCCTGAAGCCTTGCATTTGGGTATTGCCGTCTTGGCTTTACTGTAGGGACCAAATCTGGACGAGAGGAGGTCATGCTAGTTCAGTCATGTGAAAAAGAAAGTACACCCTCTTTCAGGTGTACTTTTGGATGTGTCAGGACATATTAAAAAATCGTCTCGACTGTAGCAGGCAACTTCAGATGAACAACGTAACACATTACACCATGTTATTTACCAAAAACTAAGCCAAAATGCAGAAGCAGAGTATAAAAAATTTAGTACACTCTTTCTGCTGCCATAAGACTTAGAAAGTAAATAGCAGCCAGTGCTGCTAAACAAATGCACTTGATTCATTGATGTTAAAGTTCCTGATAGCATAAATAGAAAGACTGAACAAGTATGGCTTATTTGGAAGGGTGGCTGAAGAAAACCTCTTCTCTCTTAAAAAAACAAAAACAAAAACATGGCAGCATGACTTAGGTTTCCAAAGGTGCAGCTGAACAAACCATTGTTCCTTGTGGAACAATGTCAGACAGGACATGGACAGAAATGTGAGGACATCTGACCCACAGCTAAAGCTTGGCCAAAATTGAGTCATGTAACAGGAGGCAGCACACGCATACAAGGGTTCTCTTTTTGTTAGTGACGGTGACTGGAGATTTGTTCGAACATGGATCTTTTTTTATTTAGGCAAAAGGTGTCGAAGGTCAATAATTTGGGTAACATTTTTATCAATGCAATAAATGTAGATGACAGTGTTTTTATTTTTAAATAAAGGTTCACAATTGTTAGCTACGTGTACTGGATCTTTCTTTTCATTCAACTTTATTTATTTCCAAGAAATTATTTAAAGTATGTTTTTTCAAATTAAAAAGACACACTAAAGTTAATGGATATCATCACTTTTCTGAAGTCACAGTATTAAGTTTAAAGTGACTAGTATATTAGGTCATTTTAAACTTAATATTGACATGAGGATAAAGCAAATATTTAAGTTAGAAAACATGCAGACTTTAAGTTGGATAGCCGTAAAATCAAGCTGTAGTAATGTAATCTTTTCATTTGAAAGTAAGCAACTATTAGGTTCATCTGATTTAACACAATTCTGTAGATACGACTTATTTCTATTTGGATTTACTTAATTAAATTGTGTGTTACCAGTTGAAGCAATTCAATTAAGTTGGATCACCTATTCTCTTTTTAGAATGTATGACAGAATGGCTAAAAGAGGAAAGAACGAGTGGCCCAGCCAAAGTCCAGACCTCAACCCAGCTGAAATGCTGTGGTGGGACCGAAAGAGAGCTCTACATGAACAAAACCCCCACAAAGCTCGGTTGACTGAAGCAACATTGTAAAGAGGCTTGAATTCCTCGCCAGTGAAACCATAGAACCTGAAGAGGGCGTACTTTTTCACATGACTGTATCAGCTAATGATAGCTAGCTTGGTTAGCAAGGTTCAATAAATTTCTGTTTCTGGGTCTCAGATTTTGATTGCAACAGTCAATATCACGTATTAGGTGTTTGATAAGTACCTGGATAGTGCATTTATGGTCAAATGGTGAGTTCAGTGACTGGAATTGGCAGATGTGAGGCAGAGGAGAAAGCTATAGCTGTCTAGAAGCTTTGAAGCTTAGGTTTGACAAGACTACAGTGTATGGATGGTCCTGAAATGGGCTAATGTTTAGCTAATAGAACTACACAGGTATGGTAATCAACTTCCGATATTACTGACGTATTTACTGAAAAAAAAAACTATGCAATTTACTCTTTAAACGGAAGCTTTGAAATCCTGAGAAAGGGCAATTCAGCCATAGAGGGGCAGACTCATCTGTCAGTCACTTCTGTCAGTCAGAGTCCACATGGCAGACATCAAAGCCTTCTATAAGCCGTCAAATCTTATTAAGGGAACATTAATTTCCATAATCACCACCAGCACTCTTAGTAGAGCATCCGGATTTAGCAATTGAGGCCTGCATAACTGACATATTATTAACAGTCATTTAAAGCTCAGAATTCAGTGGAGCCAACATCTCATGGACGCCTTCCATTGCACATGAAAGTACTTTCACACCGGCTTCAAACTGTGGTCGCTGCATCTTGCGTTTTCCTTGCCTGTTGTTCTTTATTTGAACTTTGACTGGCACCCATTTAGCTATGTTTATCTGGTTGCCTCGCGAATGAATTGGCCCCACCAACTGTGGCACTGATCTATTCAAATTTATGTGATCAGCCGTGAACTGCAGTACTGATTAATTTGGGTTTTCTTTTCAGAATTTGTAGAAGGTGGTTTAAATTGTGCAGTAAATTTGTTGAATACCATTACCTCTACCAATCAGTACATTAACATTCTGTCTATAGTCCCAGTTTATTGTGAATAGTGGTGTAGTGAATTGTGAATAAAAGAATTGCATTAACTGTTCAGGAATTATTGCAAGTTTTATACATAGTCCCCATTTTCAGAGGCTCAAAAGTGATGGGACAAATTGACATAATTTTGAACATAACTGTTTTTATGCCTCTACCGTAGAGGCATTGTGTTTTCGGGTTGTCCGTCTGTCCACATGTTGCAGATCTTGTTAGCACTGTAAGGGCTGCCGGATCTTTACCAAACGTTGGTTAATACCCATGATAGGTATAGGAACTGATAACTTTCATGATATTGTTGGGTAAAAGGTCAAGGTCACACAGGCTAAGATTTAAGGCGTAGGCATACCGGCTACTGGTCGTTTCATTAATACTTGGATGAAAATTCTTTGTAGTCAATGACTGGACAGGCTCTTTTAGACGTTTTCTGGCAAAATCTAATCTGTCTTTCATGTTGATTGGAGCCAGTGGTTTGCACCTTGCTGTAAACCCTCTGTATGTACGTTCATGAAGGAGTCTCTTGACTGTAGACTGACAATGATACCTACCTCCTCAAGAGTGTTCTTGATATGGCTAGGTGTTGCGAAGGTGTTGTTTATTCAAGGAAATGATTCTGTGATCATCCACTTTACTTGTCTTCCACTGTCTACCAGGCCTTTCTGTGTTGCTGAGCTGGTCAGAGCATTCCTTCTGTTTAAGAACCATGCAGATTGTTAATTTAACTGCCCCTAAAGTTCTGATAGGTTTATCATAGTTTTTCAGCCTAATAATGGCCTCCATCACTTGCACCGGCTTCTCTTTGGACCTCACATCGAGAGTTTCAGTGAATAACTACTAAATGCAAGCTCAGCACTTGGAATCAGCTCCACATCTTTTGCCTGCTTAGTTTGTCATGGAATAATGAGGGGACATGCCTCGCCTGGCCATGAAACTGCTTATCAGGCATTTGCCCTATTACTCTTGAGCCTCAAAAAATGGAGACTAAATGTAAAAATTAAGTTGATGCAATTCTTTGGTCAAACCCCTTGAAACCCCCTGAAAGTCTGCACTTTATTCATATTTTGACTGTTTGATTTAAGACTCCCTGTGGTGGTGTGCAAAGGCAAAATTGCCACAGAAAAGTGATTGTAACCTATACAAGTTTTTGGACTGCAGGGAGAACCTGGAACACCCAGTGAAAACGCAGGCAGGCACAAAGAGAACATACAAACTCCACACAGAAAGGCCCCGGCCGACCAGGAACCTTTACGACTTATCTCATTATCTGGCAAACAATGTTTTAATTGTATTACCAATGTGGCTCTTAGTTGGCAGGTGTCTCCATAAGGCTTACCCCAGTATTACCCTAAATCTCACATCACAAATCAAAGCTGGCTGTCCCGGATGGCACAAGGCTCGATTAAAATGCTGATATCCCTACTAATAATTTCCAAATGTTTTCTCTTGTCATCTTTCACCACCTCTGATTGTAGAGGATTTGGATATTTTCATCACATACGTGTGTATATTTTATATATGTGTAATCCTCCATTTTCTCTTTAAAAGATTACTGTTACAAAGAGGGAAATGTGAGGTGAATCCCGTTTATTTATCCCATTTCTCTGCTATGGTGCCAGCAGGTGAATTTTTTACACTGAAGGTGGATTATACAGCAGTGCTGCCATTCAGGTGACTTTGACAGGACGACTGACAGGAGCAAAGAGAGGCTAGACAACAAAAAGTAATTAATAAAGGTAATTACATCTCTCATCAGAACCCAATCTACAGTGTAAACAGTCTCTGCAGCATCATAATCCCCATTAATTATACTTTGAATTATACTTTTCCAGGTGTGTTGTGATGCTTCAAAGGTCGACTCTGCTCGAAAGTAAAAGGTTTTGTTTTATTGCTGCAGGGAAATAAAGCCCTCTGATTGGCTGGACTGGCAGAAAGCCAAGCCAATCACCTGCCCGCCGGCGATCTGATGGCTACTGTCCTCTGAGTCTCCTCTGCATGCACACAAACACAGATTTTCCTCTCGTACAGAGCGTCAAAGAGAAATTCTGAGTTTGTATCGGGACTGGCAGCTCAACATCTTCACGGTCACGTCAGTTTGCATCACTCTGAGTGTCCGTCACACCGAAAAAGTTCTGCCTGTTGCTTCAGGTTAATGGACACTTTTCACTCAGTTGAGACCTAATCAGAAAATGAACACACTTACTAAATTTTAGATTTTAGGTTTACTGACAGCTTCAGTTTGTGGAGTCGAGGAGAGCTTCTCTGTGCACTGAAATGGTCCAATGGAGATCTGTTAGTGATTCTTCCATTTCAGACTCTAAATGGGAAAACTAGGAGCCAGTGTTACTCCTGACCCAGTAAACTGACAGGTTCTGTTGTTACGCACCTTTTCCTATTTGTTCCTGGATTTCACTTTATTTTTTTGGCGTTCTGAAATGTAGGATATACACCGTGATCCATGTGTTCATTCTGAAATGCTAAGCACAGGACATAATTGTTGCGTTCCAAAGAGTTACTGTGAGAAATCCAAGAAGTAACACGCTGACAGGCTTAGCCTTTAAAGCTGGCGGGTGCTGTGCAAGTTTTCTTTTATTAATGTGTTAACTCTCACTCCGTGGCTTAATTAGGCTTCGTGCGCAGCCAGTACGCCCAACTTCTGTGCCAAAATTTGACTGCTCAATTGTCCAGCCGCCATGTGGAGCTCACTGAATGTAAGCTCAAAGGTCCAGATGAGTTTTGTTCAAGCAGGATGGCCTCCTAATCACCAGATGGGAGCAACTCCTCTCTCTGCTATAGGAAGTCTGTGAGAAACTGGCCCTGTTATTGCTTTTTTAATGACTTCAGTAAACACATACCTTACAGTTTTGTGATGTCAATCGCCATTTTCAAGTCTTGTTTATTACAAGAATCTGTTAATTTTGTTGTTAAACTTGGACCTGGTCCAGCACCTCTGGGATCAACTAGAACAGAGCTTTCTCGTCTAATATCAGTTTGTTTTAGCTGCTCCTTTTACGGGTCACCACAGCACATCCTCTGCCTCCACCTCACCTCATCCCTGCATGCTCGTCTATCAAACCAGCGCTCCTCATGTCCTCCTTCACTTCATCCAGGAACTTTCTCTGTGGTCTCCCATCTCCAACATACTTTGTCCAATATATCCATTATGTTGCCTCTCTGACTTCATTGCCAAACCATCTCAACCTGAGCTGTCCCTCTGAACTAATTTCATTTATTTCATGTCTTTTATTGGGAGTGTCCATCCTGGTGGTTCTTCTTTTGGCTGCTGCCGTTAGGGGTCGCCACAGCGGATAATTTGCCTCCATCTCACCCTATCCCCTGCATCCTCTTCCCTCAGACCAACCCTCTGCATGTCCTCCTCTACTACATCCTTGAATCTTCTCTGTGGTCTTCCTCCTCCTGCCTGGCAGCTCCATCCTCAACATCCTTTGTCCAAAATATCCACTATCCCTCCTCTGAACATGTCCAAACCATCTCAGCCTTGCCTCTCTGACTTTGTCTCTAAATTTCTCAGCCTGAGCTGTCCCTCTGATGTACTCATTTCCAATCCTGTCCATCCTGGACACTCCCAGGGAAAATTTCAGCATCTTTAAGTTTCCACCTCCTGTTTTTTCATCAGTGGTACCATCTCCAAACCATACATCATAGCAGGTCTCACTACCACCTTGTAAACCTTCCCTTTCACTCTTACTGCTATCCTTCTGTCACAAAGCACCCCTGACACTCGTCTCCACCCACTCCACCCTGCCTGAACTCTCTTCTTCACCTCTCTTGTGCTCTGTCCGTTGCTTTGGATGGTTGATCCCAAGTATTTAAACTCATCCACCTTCATTACCTCTACTCCTTGCATCTTCACTCCACTTGCCTCCGTCTCATTCACACATTATTATTATGCCTTGCTCCTACTGACTTTCATTCCTCTTCTCTCCATCGCATACCTCCGCCTCTCCAGGCTCTCTTCCACCTCTTCCCTACTCTCACTACAGATCACAATGTCATCTGCAAATAGTGGAGGCAGTTGAGGTCCTGTCTGACCTCATCTGTCAATCTGTCCATCACCATTGCAAAGAAGGAGGGGCTCAGAGCTGATCCCTGATGTAATCCCACCCCCACCTTGAACCCATCTGTCACTCCTACTGCACACCTCATCCCTGTCTCAC
>VUQH01091237.1:0-12793 GCA_015106775.1 Etroplus canarensis
TGATGTATGGTTTGGAGACGGTGGCACTGACAAAAAGACAGGAAGCAGAGCTGGAGGTGGCAGAATTGAAGATGTTGAAATTTTCCCTGGGAGTGACCAGGATGGACAGGATTAGAAATGAGTACATCAGAGGGACAGCTCATGTTGAGAAGCTTGGAGATAAAGTCAGAGAGGCAAGGCTGAGATGGTTTGGACATGTTCAGAGGAGGGAAAGTGGATATATTGGACAAAGGATGTGGAAGATGTAGCTGCCAGGCAGGAGGAGAAGAGGAAGACCACAGAGAAGATTCATGGATGTAGTGAAGGAGGACATGCAGAGGGTTGATGTGAGGGAAGAGGATGCAAGGGATAGGATGAGACGGAGGCAGATGATCCGCTGTGGCGACCCCTAATGGGAGCAGCCGAAAGAAGGAGAAGAAGAATCAACATAAATTGGGTTCGTTTTTTTAAAATCTATTTAACTTTTACTTAACTAGTCAGATGAGATCATCTCATGAGTTCAAGAACTCCAAGCCACATAAGATTAACGTGAATTTGTTGTTACATCAGCTCCTCAAAATCCAAGAACTTAGCAAATTATTCCAAGCAAGGGGAGCAGCATACATAAATATTGTTAATCCCACTGCTGATGTTATAGGAAGTCAAAATGTTTGCACTGGAAAAGGTACCAAAAGCCCCGTACAGCTGTCAGAAAACCAGATGACCCTGTTTTGCTCTATCCTTGTCATGTTTTGTGCCAATGCAGTTTTAACTTTATAATATACAAAAAGGCTAACAGTCTGCAGTGGTGTGCAACTTGGCATGCACCAGCATTAAGCCTGAGATGATGTCACATATCAAGCTGTAAGAGAGTGTCATTTTGCCTCCACGCTGTGAACCCGAAGAGAAAGAGAGGTGGAGAGATTCAGCTGAGCAACAGAATGGCCACTCATTCACTCCAATCAGGGCGGAAAATCGTGAGACAAGAGACCCCTTCCCTCTGGAACTTCCACCCAACACACAGACACACACTTGCACACTGATGATGACTGGCTTCCTGTGGGCCTGGCAGCAGTTGAAAGTGGTCGGCAGGATCAGACGAACCAAGTTAGGCCACTATTATAACAGATGACTAGAGAAGCCATGTGACCACTCTGATTCCCCCTGCCACTCTGCTGCAGGGTGGGTGGGGCTTGTCAATGCATGAGCTCATGTGCGTGGCAGTTGCTCTTGTTGTCATTATTTACTGCTGCTGGTGTTTGGATGTGCTGACATGCAGCTTCTTTATGGACAGAAGCACAGATGAAAAACCATAAAGAGTCTGCAAAGACACAGATGTATCTGTCACAGTCAGAAGCTATTACAGTCACATTCATCTGATCCTTTTGAAGTTAGAGGCTCCTATTGTTCTCTACTTACAGAGAGACTACTGCCTTGATTAATGAAGGAAAAAAATAAAATAATAAGTGTATTTTTGTTCTTGGTCACACAAAATGGAAAAAACCTACATATTAGCTTGATAGATGTATAATTTATGTCAAATCTACAAACTATCTGTTAGCGACTAAAAAGTAGTTTGAATCTTGCCATTGGAAAAGCATGACATACATCTGTTCCTAGTCTTGGAAAAAAAAAAACAGTGAAATTGAGTAGAGAGTGGGTAAACAATGACATTTTTAAATAAGTCCAATCTCATCTCTTACGGGTCAAACTCGTAGTTCTACAATAAACACTTCATTAGGCATACCTGTTCAGCTGCTCATTAACAAAAATATCTAATCAGCCAATCACATGACAGGACCTTAATGCATTTAGGCATTAAGACATGGTAAAGATGATCTACTGGAGTTCAAACCAAGCATCAGAACTGGGAAGAAAGACTGTCCATACACCATGGTAGCGAGGCCTGCTATGATGTATGGCTTGGAGATGGTGGCACTGACAAAAAGACAGAAGGTAGAGCTAGTGATTGCGGAATTCAAGATGTTGAGATTTTTGCTGGGAGTGACCCGAATGGACAGGATTAGAAATTAGCACATCAGAGAGACAGCTCAGGTTGAGAAGTTTGGAGATGAAGTCAGAGAGGCAAGGCTGAGATGTTTGGACATGTTCAAAGGAGGGACAGTGGATATATTGGACAAAAGATGTTGGTGATGGTGCTGCCAAGCAGGAGGAGAAGAGGAAGACCACAGAGAAGATTTATGGATGTAGTGAAGGAGGACATGCAGAGGGTTGGTGCGACAGAAGACCATACAATGGATAGGGTGAGATGGAGCAGCCGAAAGAAGAAGAAGAACGAGGTATGGTTGTTGATGCCAGATGAGCTGGTCTGAGTATTTCAGACTAGTCAGTTAGTTAGTCTACTGGGATTTTCCTGCAGAACTATCTCTACAGTTTATAGGAAATTAACTGAAAAAATAAAATATCCTGTGAGCGACACTTCTCTTGGCAAAGAGATGCCAGCCGTTAGAGGAGACTGGCCAGAAAGCTTTCTGAATGCACACATTGATCCCTGAAGCAGATGGGTTACAGCAGCAGAAGACCACACCAGGTCCAACTCCTGTCAGCCAAGAACATGAAGCTGAGGACACATTTGGAATCGGCTCACCAAAATTGGACAATAGAAGACTGGATGATGAGTCTTGATTTCTGTTTTGAAGTTCAGATAGTGTGGTCAGAATTTGGTGTGACTGACATGAAAGCACGGATCCAACCTGTCGTGTATCAACAGTTCCGGCGGCTGCTGGTGGTCTAATGAAGTGCAGGATATTTTCTTGGCACATGTCGGTCCCTTTACCATCAACTGAGCATCATTTAAACACCACGGCCTGCCTGAGTACTCCTGCAGACCACGTCCACAGTGCATTCTCTGATGCACCATACCACAAAACTCGAATCACCTCAAACTGGTTTCTTGAGCATGGCAAGGAGTTCATTGTACTCAAATGGCTTCCACAGTCACCAGATCTCAATCCAATAGAGCATGAATGAGGATGGAACAGGAGGATCTGAAGCAACAGCATGATGCTATCATGTCAGCGTGGACCAAAATCTGAGAACTCTTTGAATCTATGCCATTAAGAGAATTAAGGCAGGCCTGAAGGCAAAAGCAGGTCCAACCCAGTAGTCACAAGGTGTGCCTAATGAAGTGGCTGGGAGTTGACTGCATTAAATATCGCCCGGTTGCCCACAACACTGCCATGCTGATGTCACAGCTGCTTGTATTTATATTACAGCTTCCTTTTTCTGCCTCTGGTCAGAGGTCTCTTATAGCAAGAGGAATAATGTGCCATTGTCACAAAATGCCTGTATTACTTTCATTAGTCAATCTTGCGAAAGATTATAAAGAAAAGTGTACCTGACTTGGCTGCTGTGTGTATGAATGAGCCTCAGTTCTCTGACTCTTTGATACAGATATTAAATCACTTTAAGCCCGCACCACTGGAGACATGAAACCTCCCACTGTGTAGTAAACCTGTAAATCCTTAAGATTTCAGTCCTACGGCAACTGGGTGAACATCCTCTGAATTCCCGGTAAATCTAAATTAAAATGTGTCAGGTTTTATGTTGATGTTCTTTACAGTGACAAGGGTGAACAGTAAAGTAATGACTAGATGAAAAAGGGTCAAAATGATGTTCTAACACAGTATTTTGATATTCATGGGTCTTTTGGTGTCTTGGTGCTGGGAGTGAACTGGCTGTGGAATCTTAATTGAGAACTCATCTGTTAAGTGTGCTTTTACAGCTGCCTCGGCTCAGAGCATTACAGTGATTTACAGATGAGAAAAAGACACATTTCTCTTGTTCTCAGAAATGACTTTAAAATGAGCAGAGAGACAAACTGCTTTAATAATATAGGACAGAATATCTTTCCTTTGACAGTGGAAACCCCTCATTGAAGATTTAGCTAAATGAAATGCAATGATTTCCCCCCCTGAAATAGTAGTTTTAGATACACAATGTGGATGTGCATTATAATTACCATCATCTTATAAGGATCAGGCTTAGTACCCTGTGTATTTTCAGGTACTGTTTAGACCATAAAAATCAACCATAAAACCTGCTTTAGGTTACAGATCAATGAGTCTGAAGGCAAACTAGATCCCACGACACTCAGGGTGGTTTACTCTTATTTAAGGAAGGATAGAACTTTTCCTGGCAAGTGTCCTCCCCTTGCACATGGCGAGCCACAGCATATATATTATATCACTCGCAGGTAATACAGGGGTCATCCCATCTTTTTGGACATGGCTTCATGAATGCCTTCAATTGTGATGTCTTCCGCCTAATTATAGGATTCAGTGACTGCATGTGGTATGGCCACATGGGTGCCTGTTCTTATAGGGCTATCATTATTAAGATAAGTGACAGATTAAGTGGACTGTTTTCATATTGTGCTTTTCTACTCTAAGTGAGCATTCAGAACACTTTTTACTACAAGCCTCATTCACCCATACATTCACACAGCGTTTTATTCTATGCCTTTAAGCACATTAAACTATGAAGCACACATTGACACACCGATGGATGCATCAGGAGCAATTAAGGGTTCAGTGTCTTGCCCAAGGACACGTCGGCATGTAGACTGGAGAAGCCAGGGATCAAACTGCCAACCTTCCTGTTGGAAGATGACTCGCTCTACCTCCTGAGCCACAGCTGCCCCACAGGTAAAACCTGAATTCCTAACTCTTACAGTTAGGGGATCTGATTGCTCTGTCATGCTGTGCCGTGTATTATGCTGCCATATGCTGACTCTGTGTAAATAATGAACTGCAACACTGACTGCAATAATAACTGTGTATTACCTGTAAAAGTGTATTTATATCAATTACTATGTAAGAACAACTGCAATAATTACTGTGTAATAACTATGCATTTACTGATTGTGACCCCAGTCATTCCTGCCAATTATAATGTATAACTCCTCCCCCTAAGATCTGGACTTACACCTTACACCTGCAATGTTGTGGCTCTACACTTTCCCGCTGTTTATTCTCTTGATACTTATATATGCTGAACGGTGTGCCTGTAACACAAGGAATTTCCCCCTAGGGGATTAATAAAGAATTCTGATTCTTTCATTCATGCATTCATTATATAATTCAGGGTCACGGGAGCCCATCCCAGCTGTCATTGGGCGTAGGGCGGGGTACACCGTGCACAGGTCGCCAGTCTGTCGCAGAGCCAACACAGAGAGACAAACAACCATTCATGCTCAAATTCACACCTATGGTCAATTTAGAATTGCCAATTAACCTAACCCCCTTTGCATGTCTTTGGACTGCGGGAGGAAGCCGGAGAACCCACGCAAGCACCAGGAGAACATGCAAACTCCACACAAAAAGGCCTAAGGTAGCTGTTGGATTTGAACCTGGACCCACTTGCTGTGAGGCAACAATATTAACCACCACGCCACCGTGCTGCCCCCTGATTCTGATTCTGATAATCCGGATCACCACAAATCAACAAAACCTTGTTCTGAATTAGCACCTTTTTCCTGAGGTGAAATATTCCTGTCCTGATGAGAATGCTCTTTCCACAATTATAAATCTGCTGATCCGTAGGATCAACTTGACCTTCACAATCCCACGGCCTTCACAATCACCAGATCTCAAACCAACTGAAAACCTTTCCACTATCATCAAAACAAGCAATAGAGCCTCTTTTGAAAGCTCCATCCCTACAGAGACCTGTAGAATCAGTGCCAAGGCTGTTACCTTACCCTTTCTTTTTGTATTGTGATTTCATACAAGAAAGTATAGTTTTCACAGGTTTCTATGCAATTCTGCGAAAAATAAAGTATACCCTTGTACCTTCCATAAGAATTAAGAGGGTAAGTAGCATCCAGGTGCTGCTATTCAAATGTACTTGATCAATTGATCATCAGCCAGTGTGACCACCACTATAAAAGCAGAAGTTTTGGCAGTTTGCTGGTATGGAGCATTTGGGTGTGTCTTAACACAGTGCCAGAATCTCCCCAGGAGTGGATGTCCCAGTAAACTCTCTCCAAGGTCAGATCATGTAATGCCCAGAGAAATTGCAAAACCTCAAGAGCTACATCTCAGACTCAGTTAATAAGTTAAATGATGAAGTTCATTACAATACAATTAGAAAAAGACTGAAATATGCCTTATTTGGAAGGCTTGCTAGGAGAAAGCCCCTTCTCTCTAAAAAGAACATGGCAGCATGACTTTGGTTTGCAAAGTTGTGTCTTAAAAAAAACAAAACCCAAGACTTTTGTCATTTGGGAAAATGAGACCAAAGTGGAGCGTTCTGGCCATAATGCAAATGCACAGCACCATGGTGGAAAACCAAAGACATCTCATCAACACAAACACATCATACCAACTGTCAAACAAAGTGGTGAAGGAGTTTGAGTTGTGCTTGTTTTGCAGCCACAGGACCTGGGCACCTCGCAGTCATTGAGCCGACAATGAAACCTCTGTATACCAAAGTATTCTAGACATCTAAATGCTTGGTCGAAACTGAGTCATGAAACAAGAAAATCATCCCAAGCACACCAGCAAATCTATAGACTAAAAATGTACCTTTCAGCTGCTCCCTTGCATTCTCCACAGCAGATAATCTGTATAGGTAATTTGGTAGAGACTGTACACCAGATGCCCTTCCTGACACAACCCTCCATGGTGAGAGGGGCACATGTCCCCACCTGGGATTGAACCAGAGATCTTTTGCTTGTAAGGTGAATGTGCAACCCACTACTCTACCAGGGATTGCTGAAGATGTGTTGCAATGGCCCAGTCAAAGCCCAGACTTCAACCTCATCAAACTGTTGTGGCAGAGCCTTAAGAGAGCTGTGCAGCAACAAACGCTTGCAAACCCTTAATGAACTGTAGCAATGTTGTAAAGAAGAATTTCTTCCACAGCAATGTGAGAGACTGATCAAGTTATTACAAAAGATGATTACTTCAACTTCTTGCTGCTAAAGGGGGTTCTACAAACTATCTAGTTTTCCACAGAGTCCTGTGAAAACTTTATTTTATACATGACTGCGTTTTCTGTTTGAAAACAGAATGACTGGGATGAAAAACAGTAACATCCTCACATATTCCCAGAGCAAAAATACTTACTCTCTTGCTGCACATATTAAGTCACTGTATATAAATACAGTCCAATACACTATATATAAATCACCCCTGGCATTAATAAATACTCTGATACTGATAAAGCTGATTTGATTCACTGATGTGAAATTGTTAATCACTGAATATGTATATGTGCACTAATGTGACTTTATGTTTACACGCCTGCCTGTTGACCCCAGTGATCGCAACACTTTGAACAAGATCTTTGGGGTGGAGAGTGAAAATAAAGGGAATAATTTGTCTTTATATTTGTTGCATTACATTACTGTTGACCTGAACCTGGGTTTTGGAGACCGAAGGAAAACTTAAACACATTTTTAGGACTTTTTAACCAACCATAACAGCTCAGTGTATTTCTCGAGATCTTTTGAATGACGATGACCTTTTATGGGGAATTGGAGCTCAGTGTTTCAGCATTTATCTATTTCTTATGCCAAAAATAAAAGAAAGAAGAAAGAAAATTACTGGCCTTTATTGGCTCTTCGTTTATTGGCTCTTGACTATGAATCCTTTGGCTATTGCATAGCTCATAATTTTTTTAAATGAACAGGCAAATTCTGCCTTCATTATCTTTGGAATCCACTGCCATTCTTTGATCATTACAAAGAAATGATCTTTGGCATTTTGGGGAAGGGCTTGTTCTGACAGTAATTTATTGCTGGGTTTTTGACAACAGTGCTGGCTTTTGGTCTTGCTGGCATACAGCGTGTATCAGCAAGGCAGAAAAGATGCTGAATGTTGAAGTTATCAGCTAATGATCTGGGATAGGGGCTAAAAGTGTGGGAACAAAGCCTGTTGACAATGCAATGTGGAAGCGTGCAGGATGATAAATCTCTGTACCACATTAATTGCAACCAGTTGCAAGGGTTAAAGTTCAATTCATTTCTTTGCAGCTTTCAAATGTCAAAGTCAACAGATTAATCTTTCCATTTGGATCTAGCCAAGCAGAGCCAAATGGAAAATATAAAAGTATTCGTTATTAACAGTGCCACTGGTACGCTAACAGTTGCCACTTTGTTTTCTTGCCGCACAAGCCTTCAATTCAGGTTGGCAGTTTGGGGATGTCACGTCCATCCTGCACAAGTCAGCAATGTTTTCAAAAGTCTTTCTCACCACCGCTGCCAAGTTTGATCAGCAAACTTGCCTACCTTCAAGGTCACTGCATCAGTCAGCTCTGTGGGGCCATTCGTGCGGCGTGATCTTACACAAGGTAAATGATGTATATGTAATAAACATGCATTATTTGAATCACACATATAATGCACAGCCAAGAGAAAAAAAAACACACATTGATTTTTAGGTCTAAAAGCATATGGCATGCTTTCCTGGGACACAAAACAATGCTTTCATGTGGCAGTCCTGTGAATGATGTTCAAGCATATTGCAACTCTGTATCTCATTGTCTCACTGAAATAAAACAGAAGCAAGAAGGGAGAGACAGAGGGGGATTCCCTGTACCAGCGAGGTGCAGATGAAGAACACTTGAAGAACACAGTGGTGCTCTGTCTGATTTACTTGATTCATTATGCTATCCTCTGGGCTACATGATGAAGACAGATGGATGCATTGCCACTTTTTTTATTACTTTAACCCAGTTTATTTGGGGGATAAGTCTCTGTTTTCTTCAGACAAAAAGCAGAATTCATTTTGATTCGTCACTGACTTTAAGAGAACCCTCAGAACTTGCTGACCCTAAAAAACCTAACTCGTCAGGCTTGAGATTACACAGTGAAAAGACTGCATGGTGCAGCAATATCCTGCTGTATACTGTAGGGTTGGGGATAAAGAAGCTGGTGTATGGGCGTGGGGGTGTAATCCCATCTGAAATGATCTCACCTCTCTTCAGGTCACTTCATCATTGAGGCCCTCCATCCTTTGTCCTTTACCCTCACTCGCTGTATTTCCTTCTGTGTTTTTCTTTTGATTGAAAAGGCAAATAAGCTTACCCTCCAACACACACACACACACACACACACACACACAGCCATCAGTGAGAAGAGAGGAGATAGAAAAGTCAACAGTGCTATACTCTTGGAGGACGGGATGTCAGAGGTTTGTCTTTGCCCATTGTCCAACCTCAGAGGCCAGAAGCAGGGGAGGGTTTACAGCTTCTGCACCCAGACAATGGGGCCCTTGGAGGGGGCCAGGACTGACAAAGTGCAACAAGGGCCTGGGTTCAGATAGAAAGGTTCAGGGAGGTCATTTAACCAGACACAGCTCAGCTTATTTGACTTTTGGCTTTGGCTGTCACAACGTAATCATTTTTAACTCAGTTTGGTCTTAAGTTATCTCAGGTGAAGCCTACAGACTTGATGGATTAGTAAGGTTTTGCTAAAGATGCCAGGTATCATCTGTGCTTGCTTCCCAAGCTTGTTCGATTTTTTTTGCCTAATGCAGCACTTTAGGTTGCAGGGCCTAACCTATGATTGTCTCGCCAATAAGACATCATTTAACATGAAATAAATGACCTCTCTGTGGTTCAAAGTTCTCCTATGCACTACGCTTCCCTTCAACTTTGTGGGGCATTTTACAAACAAGCAATACATATTTATAAATACATCAAAGGATGGCCCTTCCACCCTTGGTCTGTCAGAGAAGCCACAAATTGAGATCCATGTGTAAAAGTCAGGGGATGAGATTATCCTTAGAAAGACAAGTTCTAAATAAAGCAGGCCAACGTGCCTTCCCTGTGCCGTTACTGGTTGCGGAACCTGCTGGTTTTTCTGCTCCTGGCTTCTTGGTGTATTTTTGCAAGAGATGTTTATCCTCAAAATGCAAGTTGAGCTGTAATTTTGGGTCGTCCATTCGCCTCTGTGTCTGTCTGCTGCTCTCAGGGGAAGGAGAGAGGTTGTGGCTGCTGACCACTAGCACAGACTGAGGCCGAACTGCTCATGCAGCTTCTCCTTTGGCTGATACAGTAACACTTGTGTAACGTGCACAACCTCTGACGTGGTCTGGACACAACGTCTGTTCACTGAGTACTGAAAAGAGAAGAAGTGCTGTTTTTGAAGTTTTGCTTTGAAGGCCAAGGCTCTGAAAATATAAATGTTAGTCTAATACAGTTAACCTCTTCAATATTAAACTGGGAGAACAATTCCTCTGCAGTGGCATTTTATTGCTGCCTTTAAACACTGTTTGAAGTCTAGCAGAACATGTTCCATTGATGGAAGACAACTGAAATGACCAAAATAAACATATTTTAAATTTAATTACAGTACGAAGTTTAAGCATAGCCATAATATGCAGTACTGGTTTGGACACACCTACTCATCAAGAGTTTTTCTTTATTTTCACCATTTTACACATAATACTAACAACATCCAAACAATGATGATCCAATCATGGATTTATGTAGTGATTTTAAACAATGGCTTGGTATTCTTTCAGTAAGCGTCATAAGGAAGTCACCTGGAATTTGCTTGCTTTGATGATGGCCCCACATATGCTTAGCACCTGTTGGCTGCTTTTTCTTCAATGTAAACTGAAACTCATTCCAAACCAGCTTCAGGTGTTGAGGGAAGCCAGGCCTTCATTCATTCCATCCCTGTTCTTGGTGAAACAATCCTTACATGGAGGTGAGTTGTTTCTTAAGGATAACATCTGAGAAGACAAGGGGTGAAATTTAATTGTAGGAGTTTGAGGACTGGAAGATAAGTGGACTAGTAATAGAAGTAGGTTATTTTATCTTTCTGAAAAGTACTTGGAAAGGAAGAAACGGAAGCGAGTGAAAGCAGATCGAAGGAATAAATGGTGGAAGTTGAAGAAGGAAAAATGTTGTGCAGAGAGGACTTGAGACAGGCTCTTAGTGGTAGTGACAAGTTACCAAATGAATGGGAAAATACAGCTGAGGTGGCGGGGGAATTGTCTCCATGCCTCCACATACCTGTGGAAGAATGGCGATGTCTAGGCAGACTGTTTAACACAATGTTGAAGAGTGAGAGAACGCCTGAGGAATGGAGAAGAAGTGCACTGGAACTGATCTTCAAGAATAAGGGTGATGTGCAGAGCTGCAGCACAGCTGGAGTGACAGATGGGTTCAAGGTGAAGGTGGGATTACATCAGGGGTCAGCTCTGAGCCCCTTCTTGTTTGCAATGGTGATGGACAGATTGATGATTTTTGCAGACAACATTGTGATCTGTAGTGACAGTAAGGAGCAGATGGAAGAGAGCCTGGAGAGGTGGAGGTATGCACTGGAGAGAAGAGGGGGAAGCAGGTGGAATGGTGAAGATGCAAGGAGTAGAGGAGGTGAAGGTGTCACGACCGCGGCGAGGTGCTGGACTCAAATGCAGGACGCTGAGCGAGTAAAAGTTTAACAGAGTTTATCGAGCGGGTTGAACACACACAAAACAGGTTACTGGAATGCACTGATGATAAGGAGGCAGGCAGGTTCAGTGAGGGAGCTTGGCCAGAGCTCGCCGGGATGGGCAGAGTTGCTGGAGTGAAGGTTAAGCCGAGAGTTCAGAATCACAGATGACGATCTGGCGCCAAAGCAAGTGTTCAGAGCTGCCTTATAACAGGCAGCCATAACGGCCGTATGCAGGGCAGGTGCGGAGCTATCACCCTCCAGGTGAGAGGGGCCCAGAAAGTGGGGCAGCCAACAGCTGCTCCTGTTCAGCCACACCCACTGCAACACACACACACAGAAGACGAGGGGGAGACACAGAGAGACAGAGACAAAAAGGGCAGGGGACCATGACAGAAGGTGGATGAGTTTAAATATCTGGGATCAACCATCAAAAGCAACGGACAGAGCACAAGAGAGGTGAAGAAGAGAGTGCAGGCAGGGTGGAGTGGGTGGAGACGCGTGTCAGGGGTGCTTTGTGACAGAAGGATAGCAGCAAGAGTGAAAGGGAAGGTTTACAAGACAGTAGTGAGACCTGCTATGATGTATGGTTTGGAGATGGTGGCACTGACAAAAAGACAGGAAGCAGAGCTGGAGATGGCAGAGCTGAAGATGTTGAGATCTCTGCTAAGAGACACAGGGGATCATCTGCCTGACAGGGAGGCATGTTATGTCATACTAAACTACTGCTAAATGCTCCCTTATGTCCGGACAGTTGCTATCCCCCCTGCTGTGTATGAAAATGATAATGATGAAGCGGTTTGTTTGTTTTTTTTTTTAAAGTGCAGAAAGATACAGAATATTAAGGTAAACCTGCACTTAAAAATTCCTGATTTAAAATATGGAAGAACTCGTCATAGGAAAACATGGTAACAGATGTATAATTTCCAGGGGAAAAAAGATTTTCAAACCTTATTTTGAGGCAAACTCAGCAAACGTTTTCATATTATGCCGGAGGTTGTATACATGCACTTTTATCTACCACTGACAACTGAAATTAAAGCCACCTAAGATAACCTTTCAAAATAGCTGCCTGTGTAAGTGTGCTTCAAGATGGCAAGATTAGCTTCTAGAATGACTTTAAATAAGCTGTTTACACAACAGCCATCAAAATGATATGGAGAATTTGCACGTCAAACTTTTGTTTGACGTGCAAATTCCTGTTCAGCCACACCCACTGCAACACACACACACAGAAGACGAGGGGGAATAACCAAATAACAAAGAAATAAATAAATAAATTTTGGAAATAAACCAAAAAACAAAGAGTTGGACACATTAAAAAATAACCATAACATCCAGATGAATGCCAATGAAAGTCCTCTTCCTCTAAGATGACTTCTAAGACCAATTGTCATGCAGCTG
>VUQH01091243.1:0-10118 GCA_015106775.1 Etroplus canarensis
CATTCCTCTTCTCTCCAGTGCATACCTCCACCTCTCAAGGCTCTCCTCCACCTCCTCCCTACTCTCACTGCAGATCACAATGTCATCTGCAAACATCATAGTCCACGGAGACTCCTGCCTGACCTTATCTGTCAATCTGTCCATCACCATTGCAAACAAGAAGCGGCTCAGAGCTGATCCCTGATGTAATCCCACCCCCACCTTGACCCCATCTGTCACTCCTACTGCACACCTCACCACAAGTTTGTTTTGTAGATTTTAATAAGGCTCTGAAGACTTTTCCTCTAGGACCACCAGCTAATTTCCCATACAATTTCCCCCCTGGGATTAATAAAGTATTCTAATTCTGATTCTGATAAAATTTCTATAAACTCCTTGTCATGAAAATTTCAGCACTTAAAGTTGAAAATTATTCACAACTGGTAAACTGGTTCTTACGGTGTTACCACGACAGGACCTGACTTTTGCTGGTTCCTTTGCAGACCTTGTGTAGTTAATAACAGTGATGGGTAAAAAATCTAATAACATTTACAAGATTGTGGGGTCAGAGGTCAGATTTGAAGCGAATGTGTACCATCCAAGTTCTCTGCATTTACTTTGTGCGCTAAAGTTGGACATTTTAACAAGGGCATCCATGAGGACTGTCTCCCTTTTGGAGCCAGCCTCAAGTGGCCATTAGAGGAACTGCAGTTTTTTGGCACTTCTGGATTGGCTTCATTGTTCAGCCTCAGGGGTGCGTCTTGCTCAAAGCAAATAAGAGAGATATGGAACCCATCTCATCTTTTATCTGCTGGTTTGTAACTTTCCATTCTTCCTTCTACTGTGGTGATCATCTGTGGTCTCCTCTCGCGTGTGGTTAAAGTCTCTCTTCTGCAGCTTCCCGTTTGGAAGATGAGTGTGAGGCTTTTTAATATTTCATTACTCTCTTGTTTTTCCATACAGTTTTCCTCTCCTTTTTTCACCCTGATTTCCACAACACACGCTGGAACGACGACATAGCCCCACACACGCCAACCTGTGCAGTGGTCTCGAGGGGCGGTGTAGTATTTGAGTAGCTGTGTGTTCCAGTCAAGCTGAGTTTATCCAGGTCAGTAAGTTGATCTGATTAAGTCAGTTTAGCAGTCGCCTGAGGGTCTCTCCCTCTCCCCCCTGCATGCCCTTTTTCCTCTCGCTCCTCACCTCAAATATCTTTTCCCTCTTTTTCCCCTTTATTTTCCGAATTCTGGCTGTCTTTTTCGGTCTGTTCCACACCCTCCCATTTTCCGCTCATCTCTCTCTCTCTCTCTCTGTATGCCTGAGATCAGGTGGTGCTTTGTTAATTCCAGTAATTTAATTCCAGTAATGGTGGGTGGGAGATGGATGTCATGGTGAGATTAGGACTGTTAGGTTGGAGGTTACTGCAGGTTTAATACTGAGTGGTAGCTTCTTACAACAGCATTGTATTGTAGGAATGTTTCTTTTGTTCTATTTTTACCTTGCTTCCAGAGTTCTTTAACTTCCTTTTTTTGCTCCCTTCTTTTATCACTTTTATCTATTTTGTTTCCATTGATGTGTTTTCTTCATGGGTTCTTCTGCTTCTGATTTTGTTTCTTTCCTGTTCCTTTCTTTGTCCTACGCTCCCATCTTTCTCTCACTTTTCATTGTGCTCAGTGGACAAAAGTATTGGGTCACACAAATTAATGATTGAATCCAGGTGTTTGATTCAGTCCCATTAAAGCCAGCAGCTAGCCATGCAGTCTCCCTTTACAAACATTAGTGAAAGAATGGGTGGTTCTAAAGAGCTCCCTGAATTCCAGCGTGGTACTGTAATAGGATGCCACCACTGCAGCAAGTCAGCTGGTGACATTTTGTCCCTCCTAGATATTCCATATGGTATTATTGCAAAGTGGCAGTGTTAAGTTATAGAGGGACATTGCTGAGTGCTGAGTTGAATAGTGTGTAAAAGTTGCCAAAAACTGCAGATTTCCAAACCTCCTCTAATATCAACATCAGTACTAAAACTGTCCACCAGGAGCTTTATGGTATGGATATGCATGGCCAAGCAACTGCATGCAAACTTCACATCACCAATCACAATGCCAAGTGTCAGATGGAGTGGTGTGAAACACATTGTCTATCTGGCAGTCTGATGGATGAGTCTGAGTTTGGTTAATCCCAGGAATAGGTTACCTGCCTGACTGCATCACAAAAACTGCAAAATTTAGTGGAGGAGGGATACTGTGGGGTTGTTTTTTTGGGGGTTGGCCTTGCCCCCTTTGTTTAATGGCTTATGTTTCATCTTTCCAAGACATACTGGACAATTCTATGCTTCCAACTTTGTGGGAACAGTTTGGGGAAGGCCCTTTTCTCTTCCAGCATGACTGGGTCCCAGTGCACAAAGCAAGCTCCATGAAGACATGGTTGGTGTGACTGTCCCACACAGAGCCCTGACCTCAACCCCATTCAGCACCTTTGGGATGAACTAGAACAGAGATTATGAGCCAGGCCCTCTCATCCTATATCAGTGTCTGACCTCACAACTGTGCAAAAATTCCCACAGACACTCCATCATGTTGTAGAAAGCCTTCCCAGAAGAGCGGAAGCTGTTCTAGCTGCAAAGGGACCAACTCCATATTAATGCGTCTGGATTTAGAGTGGGAGGTCAGAAAAGCTCCTGTAGGTATAATGAGTAGGTGGCCAAATAATTTTGTCAATAAAGTGTATTTTCTGTTTGTATACCATCCTGTAATGGTTTTTACTATTTATCCCTTGCTTTCTTTGTTCTTCGCCAGTGGTGGTAAAATTTGAGTTTAGGCTTGTTTATCCCAACTAGCTTTATAATCTGTATTAATTATTGCTACTACAATGAGAGGAGTCTAGTTAGCAAACTTTCCTGACATTAATTATGCATAGGAATTCATACTGGGTTTCTCATGGTTTGAGAAAACTGTGGAATAATAAGAAAAAGGTCAGCTTTTAAGCAGTTGTGCTGCTACAGAGTTTTTTTTGCTGCAGTTCTTGAAGATTTTAAGAAGTAGTCGTTAAATCATTATTTCCATGTTTAACTGATTTTCTGCTCAGTTCTGTGCGCTGCGTAGTGTCTCCCTGCTGGGTGCAGAGTGTTGAACTTTAACCAGACTTCAGTGTTTTTGTGAAAAATGTTACAGATTGAAATGTTGCAACAGAAGTGGAGTTTGTCGGCCAGAATGACTCAACGTTTGGGCGGTGAGATGGACTGGCGTACTGGTCTCTCTCTCTGTGTTATTACACTACATTTCTGAGGACAGACAGACAGATGATCGGTGACAGGACCACACATGGAGGTATACATGAACACAGTCCACGCGGCTGTTGTCTCCACCTGCCAGTCAGCACCAGTGCAGTGTTATTTTAATCTGTGCCAACGTTGGGAGGGAGGAGTAGTGAGCATGTGGAGCGGTGGGATTTTTTTTTTTTGCTGCTGTCCATCAGAATTTCTTCTCGTTAATCCCGATTAATCCTGACTAATGCTTCTTTTGTCCAAAGACACATCACCAGCGGGCCTCCTTCTCTTTCTGCCCGACTTCAAACAAATCAATTACCGCAGGACGAGGTGCTCCTCTGCCGCCGGTGGACCATTGCTGCTGTTGTCTACAAACAGCCGTGGAGGGATTAGGAAATGATAATTAATCCTGAAATGCTGGAACACATATTTTTAAGTTGGATGTACAAAACACACATGCAAAGCCACAAGCGGCAGGCTGAGGAGCGGCGTTTAACAGCCGAGATGTTCCCTTGCTTGCATCGAGGACACCGGGCTGCTGTCACTGACGTCTGCGTCCCATCTCGGCCCATATGTGCTCACAGCGAGGCTGCATTTCATGTGTAATCGCGCATAATTTCCCCACAGTCAATTAGAGATGCTTCTGAGCCCCTTAGAGTGAGATTTATCAAAGCCAGCTCCGCCCAACACAACAAAATGGCATCTGTCTGCAGCTTCCTCCCCCACCTCTCTCTCTGTGTACTGGAAGGACTAGACCTGTTCAGCTGTTGTACCATTTGTTAATGACAAATAATTAATGAGCAGAGCTGGTGTTCTTGTTCTTGTTGGACCATCTGGTTTCACTGTCACCACACAAACTTCATTAGGATAACTGTCAGCAGATTGGTCATTGCTTTGTGGTGGGTGCCTGTGATTAAAATTCCAAAAATACAGTACTGTTCACACGTCCCAAGAAAACCCCTCCTTTCTTTATAAATAAGAAATGGCTGCAATGATTTATTAAAACATGCACGAGCATAAATGGAAATGCAGTACATTTACAAACTGTTACTTTCCTGCATTCATTTCCATACATTTTGACCTCCAACACCCCTGGCTGACATGCAGCTCAAACCATGACCGAGCCTCTGTCGTGCTTCACAGATGACTGCAAACGGTCACTGTTGGACCTCTCTCCTGACCTCCTCCACGCATGTTCATGACGTTTTGAAACAAAAATCACACATTTAAATTGTCCAGTTCTTGTGTAATTTTCGTACGTGTACTGTATGTGGCTCAGGAGGTAGAGCGGGTCATCTTTCAATACAAAGGTTAGCAGGTTCGATCCTTGATTTCTCCAGTCTATGTGCCAAAGCGTCCTTGGGCAGGACACTGAACCCCCAAATGCTCCTGATGCCTCCATCGGAGTGTGATTGTGTGTGTGCATTGAATGAAGTGCTGTATGAATGTGTGTGTGAATGGGTGAATGGGTGAACAGCGCTTTGAGTGCTCAGATCAGAAAAGTGTTATATAAGCACCAGAACATTTACCATTTCTGATCAGGGCCAGAAGCATCTCTCAGATTTTTGCTGTTTTTTTTGTTTATTTCGTACGTCATGGTCTGTATTTTGTCATGCTTAGGTTACGGTTGTATTCTCATGTTTTGCCTGTTTGTACTCTGTCTTTGGTTATTCTGGTTTTCAGTCACACTGAAGTAGATGTTCAGTTTTATTTTTGCGTGTTTTTGTTCTTAGACTTCCCGATGTTTTCCACGTGTGTTACTCTGTGATTAGTTTGAGTCTCTTTCCTCTCTTATTTCAGAATCCGGCGTGTCCTGTGCTTTGTATTTAGTTGTGCCTCCTGTTGTCGCCCCTGATTCCTTGATCGAGTCTGCTCATGCTCCTCTTGTCTTCAGTTTATTGTCGTGTCATGCCAGTGCCAGAGTGTGCGCTGGCTCGCTGTTTTCTGCCCTGTTTCTTTTTTTTTTCACGGACGTCATTTGATTTGAAGGACATTACAGCTTTAATAAAAGCTCACTTTGTGTTCTTCTCACCGTGTTCCTGCTGTTGAGCGTCTGGGTCCTCAGACTCCCCACATACACTGAAATGTGACATCTTAAGGTGCAAAAATCCTATTTTGCCTGTCAAACTGTGCTAACTTTTTATTTTTTCATAGATTCAACAAACCAAATGGGAACAAGTGATACGTTTTTGTGACAGGCTGCCGGTAACAAAGTGCCTAAAGAGCTTATTTAAAATTGCTTTTTTGCCAAGTTGTCAGTTCTGTGTAGACATAACGGTTCATCTCTTGTGTTTGAAGCCTTTTTTATGCTCGAGTGATTCATAGGTCTGCAGAGTCCTGTATCATCAGTTCGTCTTCACGTTGGCATTGATTGAACCTACAGCCATCAGACGTAACATTATGACAGGTGAAGTCAGCAACACTGAACATCTCTTCATCGTGGCTCAGGAGGTAGAGTGGGTCGTCTTCCAACACGAAGGTTGGCTGTTCGATCCCTGGCTTCTCCAGTCTACATGCCGAAGTGTCCTTGGACAAGACACTGAACCCCAAATTGCTCCCGATGCATCATCAGAGTGTGAATGTGTGCGTGATAGTTAAATGCGCTTAAAAAGGCATAGAGTGAAGTGCTGTATGAACGTGTGTGAATGGGTGATTGGACTGGATTGGATTACTTTATTGTCATTTCAACTACATATAAATAGTGAAACAAAATAGCGTTCCCTCAGGACCTGGTGCCCCATACATGGGTAATGCCGGCGGGCCAGGGCCCGCCTCCGGCCCAGCACAACACACCGCCCGCGATGTCCTCTTCCCGGCCACCAGCATCAGGCGACGCCGAGGACTGAAGGCCCGGTCCACACAGCAAGCCGAGATCAGAGCCCCCAGAAACCGCCCAGCCGCAGTATCAGCCCTGCGACAATACTCCCTCCCGGAACCCAAAAACTTTGGTTTCCCGGACACTGCCCAGCAGGTCATGAAAAACAACACCGCCGGATTGCCAATTAGCACTGTCTATGGACAGAGCTACGGAGCTATGATGGCGTCTGGTTGTCCTCGAACCTCCGACTTTCGAACACGAACTCCACCGTCCCGGCGTCCACACACCCGAATACCGGGTCAAAACAGGGACAATCACAGGTGTACAAGCACCACCTTTGTCGCTCTATCTATACATAGATTGGGTTGTGGTAAAAAGTTAGTAGAAAAGCGCTGGATAAGTGCCAGTCCATTTACCTGTTAGTGGGTGGGATATATTAGGCAACAAGTTCACAGTTTGCCCTCAAAGTTGATGCATTAGAAGCAGAAAAAATGGGCACATGTAAGGATTTGACAAACTGTGATGTCTAGATGAGTGGGTCAGAGCATTTCCAAAACTGCAGCTCTTATGTGATGTTCCTGCTCTGCAGTGGTCAGTATCTATCAAAAGAGGTCCAAGGAAAGAACAGTGGTGAACTGGCAACAGGGTCATGGATGACAAAGGCTTGTTGATGCATGTGGAGCAGCAAAAGGGGGACCAACACATTATTAGGCAGGTGGTCATGATGTTAGGCCTGATTGATGTATACTCAGTTCATGGAAATTTGGATTGCTTTGTTAAATATTCTGTTCTGGAAAGGAACACAACATGTAAGTGTTCAGCATTCAACAACTGCGCCACCGTAATACCCTGATGATAAAAGACTCATGGGATGTGTTGTTTTATACAGAATAAATTATACCACCTGAACGCCGTGTTCAGGCTTCGGTGCAATTTTTAGTTTGAAAGGGCACACGGTCTTGGCTGATGTCGCCAGGGTCATGGGCACTGCACAGGGATGATGACTTGATACTAGTTGGTGGTGGTAATGCACTTTGTTTGCCAACCACCAATGAAAATTACAAGAAGAAGAAGACCACCCACTAAGAAGCCACCAAGGAGCCTAGCTTGCAGAAGGCCAGAGCTTCAACTTAACACTGGCTTTAAGTTCTTGCCAATCCATTTTTAGCACTGGTGCATGAAAGTGTGCAGGAGGTTAAGCTAGACGATTTATTCACAGCTGTTGAAATATCATTTATGATTAAGGTGTAATAAACATCAGAGATCGTGTGCTGCAAGCAGAAGCTTCTCAAAGAGCTGGATGCAGACGGCTTGTCGTGATAATTCAGTGGTAAGGTGGTCGGGATGCTCTTTAGTGGCTTTCTTCCGTTCTTTGGTCTCCAAGCCGATCCTCTGTAGGAAGTAAGGCCCTGATGTTGCTGGGAAACCACGGCTGACTTTGATGGTAAATGAGGCTGCACACCATCCTTTGGTACGTGGTGTTCTTCAGTTCATAAGTAATTGGTATTTTGTCCTCCTAACAGGAGAGTGAGTTCAAGTAGCAAGATGAGAGAATCACGTCAGGTCAGAGTGTGGTCACTGCTGCTTCTACTGGGAAGATGAGCTTCTTTTTTGAGGTATAATTACATCTCCCAGTGGGAAGCTTGGTGAAAATAGTGATAATATACTGGCTGGGGTACCAGCCAGTACTAGCAAACTTGGTTCGAAGCTGCATGCAGAGACCATATGGGTGCAATGCACAGATACATAGGTATATATGATAAGTAAAATACAGATAAAATAACAGGATTTCCTGAGCAGTCTGTTTGTAAAATTACAAGCTGCATTATTTGTCTCTTTACTTCCATGAACGCCACTAACATGGAGGTCCAGTTCAGTGATGTGACCAAATGTCAGACAAAGCAGCTGCACCCCCAAATTAAAATCTTAATTTTCAAAAAAGTGAGCGTAAAAAAGAATAAACTTTTGAACATGGGAGTCTGTGGGAGTTCACTAACTTTTGGGGCCAGCCTCTAGTGGGCATTGGAGGAACATCAGATGTTGTACTTCCACGCTGGAGGTTGCTGCTTGGCTGCTGTGTTGATAATGTGAGGTATTACTGTGTATTTTTGGTAAGTCATTTTAAAACCAGCTTGTCCTTGACACCTGCCAGTTTTAAATGTGTATGCTGATGCCTGTGCCTTTGTTGTTCTCTGTATGACTTGTCTCCTCTGCTGTTATGATGTATGCTAGTACAAACTGTACTGAACTTAGTGAGTCATGTTCACTGCTAAACACGTACATCATGTTCTGCCTCACACTGCCTGCAGCTTCAAAGTGTAGCGTTAAACATGCATTCTGTATGTTCAGCCCTGGCGTGCATTGAATGCTTTGAATTCCTTATAGGGAGCAGTGGTGATGAGGTCTTTTATAGGCATCCTGTAAATCCAAAGAAGAAAGCTTCTCAGTTCTTGATCACATGTTTGTCTGATGATTGAGCTTTAGATACAAAGACGCTACTGTCCAAAATAACCTTAAGTAAGAGGAAAAATAGAAATAAAACTGAGAGAAAAGATACAAGTTCTTAAAAGGTTTGCTTACACGTGTCATAGCTGGCTCATCTGGCCAAAGAACCAATGAGCTGATGCCATAGCTAGGCGTTCATCCGTCCACAATTCACAGAAAATGCTTCCTACATTATTGGTGAGATTTTAGTGAAACTTACACAGACTGACCACACAATGGGTCTGCACTCAAGGTCGAGGTTGTAGCAGTCTGTCCCGGGGCGGCAGGGGCTTAGTCCATCAGAAGACCCAACTGGAAAACCCGAGGGCTGCTGAGAGCCGCCGGCTCGAGACCCACCTGGATCTGGAGGCCAATTCATGACCCGCTTATACAAGACCCCAATCTGGACCCATGTGCATGGAGGAAACTGGAGGCCAGGGAGGTGGTGGCCCACACCCTCCTGAGCACCGCCGAGGCACCCCCGAGCAAGGCACTGAACCCCTACGTTTGTTCGCTGGTTTTCCTGCATGTGTGGCAACATCATAAGAGTTTGTGCATTTAGGATTTGTAATTTCCCTACATGGGATGAATAAAAAGTATATCTTACTCTTATTGTCTGCGCTGACCATCAGTAATATGGTCAATGCTATGACATGCTGATACCGAACTCAGCACTGTGGTTTGGTGGTGAACCAGATCCTTTTGTCCTGGATATGGCTATTTGAAGACCTCCTTGACTTCTAAGTGGATTTTAATTCTCATTAGTTTGTGCGATGCAGCCGACCAGTAACAAGAAAACATCTCTTTCTTTCTGCACTCCACACATGACTATAACCTGTGAACTTTGAGGAATCCTGAGCCTGCTGCATCATTGATGTTCTGGTTTTAGTAGAACTGAGGACCCTGATGCAGACAGAGACACAAACAACATGTGATAATGAAAGCTATTAAGAAGCCCGTCTGGAGAGAGAATGAATCAGAACCTAATTACTCAGTGGGAAACTTCTGTGTCTTCTCCGGCTAATGTGTTACAGATATATCAATATGAAATGAGGAAAAAATAGACATAAAGCATCTCTGTCATCTCCATTATTGAGTTGGGAAACACCACAGTCAAAAGAACATTATTTCCACCTGAAGTAATTTTGTATTAAGAGATTCAAGATTCAAGAGAGCTTTTATTGTCATTTCGACTACATATAGCTGGCACAGAACATAGTGAAATGAAATAGTGTTTCTCCAGGACCTGGTGCAACATATAAACATGTAAACATATGACATGTGACAGAGACAGGACTAGTTTTTATTTCTACAGTTAAAAAATGTAAGTTTAAAGGATTTTTAAAAAAGAGATAAATAAATAAATAAAGTGCAATGTGTGCAACATGTGCAACAGTTGCAACAATGCAATGCAATGTAAACAATGCCAAGGACACCCTACAATGTGAAAAACAGTACACAAGAAAGGCAAAAAAAAAAAAAAGAAAACACAAGAGCAAGACACTAGCGCCAAAAGAAAGAAAGTGGCGTAGCAGTAACTGAGGTAGTGTAGATTATGTGTGTGAGTCAGAGAGA